>CAUYQG010119871.1:0-32580 GCA_963574415.1 Tarsius wallacei | reverse complement strand
GCTATAAGTGACAGCTCATAATTGCTTGTAGGACAACATTTTTAATTTTAAACTAAAGGCAAATGAACCAAATTCATGATAAACTTTTTATTAGTAATCTCAAAATGAAATGCAATTACTCACAAGTAGGAGTCTGTTCATAATATTATATTTAGAGGAGAAGTTTTTTTTTTTTTTATCTTTTGTTACCTAAAAATATATCTCATTTAAAAAGTATCTTTTGTGGAGTGCAGTGGTTCACACCTGTAATCTCAGCACTTTGGGAAGCTGGGGCTGCATTCCAGCCTGGGTGACGTAGTGAGTCTCTTACAAAAAAAGAAAAAGTATCTTTTAAGATGAACACCAGTAACCACTTAGGTTCTGTAATAGCTTTGAGGAAATTAATGTGGCCAGGTCTCATGTAGGATGTGGTGGGTGTACTGTCCCACTGAGGAGCCTTGAATAACAGTAGCCTCCTTAGAAAAACTTATTTCATTATTGTACTAAAGAAGATACATTTATAATTTAATAATCTTATTTAGCTTTTTTTTTTTTTTAATGAAACGGTCTCATTACGCTGGAGTGTAGTGGCATGATCACTGCAGCCTTGAACACTTGGGCTCAATGATCCTCCCACCTCCGCCTCCTGAATAGCTGGCACTATAGGCATGCACCACCATGCCTGTCTAACTTTTAAATTTTTTGTGGAGACAGGAATCTCACTATGTTGCTTAGGCTGGTCTGGAATCCCTCGCCTCAAGTGATCCTCCTAAATTGGCCTCCCAGAGCACTGGGATTGCACTACCAACCCCAGCGTTATTTATCTTTTATTTATGGAAAAAAGAATATTTCCTTTCCTATTTCTATTTCACAGAGTTGTGAGTAATTGCATTTCATTTTGAAATTACTAATAAAAAGTTTATCATGAATTTGGTTCATTTGCCTTTAGTTTAAAATTAAAAATGTTGTCCTACAAGCAATTATGAGCTGTCACTTATAGCACTGTAGAATCTTAGAATTGGCGGAGGAGTCATTTGTTTTAGCCTGTCCCAGAAGCTCCCAGACAGAGGCTAGTTTGAGGCACAACCTTTCGATTTACATGATTCTAAATGTGGAAAGTTGTTAGAAACTAGAAAATTCTTAGAAAGTAATACTGAATCAAATTCTGTTTTCTGTAGAATTTAGTCCTACTTCTGCCTTCTGTAATTTCACAGAATAAAGCTAAACTTCTCCTTGGGCTATTTTATATTACAGCAATTTAGCACCCATTCTGTCTCTCTTTTTATCTGTTTGCTTAAAGCATCTCAGCTGTAAACCGTTTCTTATTTAGTATCCCTGTCTGCATTTTAAGATGTTGTATATGTACGCCTCTTCTACTGTGCTATTCACAACCTAATTCAGCCTTGTATGCAGCCTGGGTTGAGGGTAGTGGAGCATATTTGATTTGGATACTTATCTGACTCTCAGTGCCTCCTAATATTTTCTTCACTTATTGTCTCTTATGAGAATTTAAACATCCTAGCCTTTTTTTTTTTTTTTTTGGAGGAAACTCTTAAAACTTACTTCTGTTGTTCTATATGTATACAAATTTACTTTATATCTAAATGAATATTAATTTTTGAAAGTTAATTTTGTAATTCAGCATGTCGATTTATCCTTTATGTTTTATATGTAGGGTTGATATATGTTTTTCTGAGCTGCACTGCAGTACACTAACTGTAAAACAGGACGAGATCAAATGCGTAGTTCTGTTAGTTATCTCCAGAATTCTTCCACTAGTTTTAAGCATTGGGTCGGAAAGTCCTTCTACTCAAGTACTTTATTTCTCTGGGTATGCTTGTTCTGTCAGCTAGAAGTGTTCCTAACTGTAGTATGGGGCTCATATTGCTCTATTTTGTTCTTCAGGATGTCACCAGAGACCTTCTGTGCAGCCTTGATAAAATCAAGGTGTCTCATGTCTGATGTCCTGGTCCAACATACTTAAAAGCCTTTCACCCACAGTACACCCACTGTGTACTCCTCTTCTAAGTTCAAACTCTATAGTTGTGGGATGCAAATTGTCACAACATTTACTGTGTTTTGTAATAACTTAATTAATCTATACAGAAATGTTTAAAATACTATAAACAGTGGTTCAATAAATCTTTAAGTTGTTTTAGTTTCATAGAATGATGTTTTCTGGACCTGAATAGCTGGCACTACAGGCATGCGCCTCCATGCCTGGCTAACTTTTAAATTTTTTGTGGAGACAGGAATATTTGAATATTTACAAAATGTCAAGTGTTTTTATTACTTTTTTTATCCAATAGGAATCACATACCCATTTTCATCAAATATTGGGAAACTACATGACAAAAACTTAATTCAAAGTTCTAATTCAGTGTAACAGAAAGGCCTTAATTGACTGGTAAAAATCCCATGGTATTGTAGCTTTTAAATAATTTTTTTGTTAGTTATGGAAGCTTAATTTTTTTTTCTCAGTCTTATATCTCTTGAAATTCATATTATTTGAAGAATAATAAACCTTGGTTTTTAGTAAAGTAAACAAAAACCTCACTCTGATTTGTTATTTGTTATTAAAGTAGGCTGGAATCCCAAATGATAAAAAACATAATTGGGGGTGGTTTACTATATTGCTCACTCACATTTGTTTTATCATATATTTGGTTATAGTTTTCTAAAGACACTACATCTTTATAAAGAACTTTGATAGACTGTTTCTGTCCATGGGAGTCCAAAATTTAGACTCTGATGTCAATGCAGATGAGGTTAACCTAATTTGGTCAAGAGAGGGATATGCTAAGTCTCTATCTGGATAGCTAAAGGCTGTTGCCAAGATTGACAGGTGTCCTGTGGGTGGCAGATAGCCCAGGGCTGAAAATTTGCTCTTGTATTACTTCTCTAAGAAACAATAATCAAAGTCATACCCTTTTTGTATTGATCATACTCACAAAATAGTTAAGTATGCTTTTAATTTTTTTCAGATACTAGCCTTATAAGCCCCAGAAAGGTAAAAAGTTTTATGCTTTCTCTTTATAATAGACTAACCAACTAATATTACTTTGCCATGTTTCACTAGGGTTTTGAGGCAACTAAGAAAACAATGTAAAATAATACATTTGTTATTAGTGTAAAAGAAGCAACTATTTCTTTATAGAATAATATAGAATAAAGCTGTAGAATAAAGTAATATTAATAGAATAAAGTTGAACATGATTCAACTTTGGAAAAAAATAATTTTTAGAATTTTTTAAGAAATAAGCATAATATTTAAAAAGTATTCATATTAATTTGATGATGACCTTTATTTTATTAAAATTTTATTTTTACTATTTAGAGAAGCCTTGTAACTTACCAAGATCGTTAGTATTAAATATATACCTCAAAATAAAAAGTTTTACAGCCATTAGGCATATGACATTGAGGAAGTTGAGCATACTACTTAAAGAAAAACTGTATTGCCTGAGATTTTTGTAATATTTGAGTGATGTAAATGTATCATCAGCAGTGAAGACTATGCATAAACTCAATAACTCTTTCTATTCAGACAGAACTTTTTTTTATCTTAGAAGATGGTATCTTGATTATATCTGTATTACAGTGTCAAACATATAGTAGAAATGTAAGAAGTAGATGTTGAGGGAACCATCATAGGAAGCTAGCGTGAGAAATGAAAACCAGGCTCCTAGTCCTTGTAAGGATGAGAGATTTCTCAGGGCAAGCATGGTGCAAGTTCCTCTCATGGACCATTGTGATTGCAGTTAGGTCTAGAGTTAAGGGGAGGCTAGGGTGGCTTAGGACATTATCGTGTTTTGGTTTTAAATACAGTAGTAGTTAATTCTGATTCAGCTAAATTTATTGAGATCCCACTGTGAGCTAGCTATGCTTTGATAGATGCCATTTAATTCCTGTATAGGGGAGGAAAACAAGGTGCTGAGAGGTGGGAATTTGCCTGGGGTCACTCAGCTCAGGGCAGTAAAGCTGGGAAATTAACCTGGGCTCTTAACTCCACGTATGTAGAGTTCTGAGATGGTAGAAATAATCTCTACAGAAATGCATGTAAATGGGAAACTTTAGAACTGCTTTTTTAAGTCTCTTTTTAATTTTTAGTTGTCTCAATTCTGATTCTTTAAGTACTGGACCAAAAAACAGCAATCTTGTATTTGCTTCTCAAAACTTTACTCCTTTTGTGTAGTTGATTGGAAGGGAAGTGCAAAGATTCTCGAGAAGAGACGTATCCCTGGGCTAAGCATTATGGTGATGACCTGATTTGGAGTGTGCAGCCCAGAGCCAGAGTGTCAGAGAATAACCGTGACATCCAGGTTAGCCACTGGCCTAGGATACACGGACTTTTACAGATGACCACCAACATTTTTCCTGAGTACTGGACCAAGATGGCACTCTGCTGCTCTCTGTTCCATGCCTGGGCATCCTTTGAGATTGGTAGAGGGAATAATCAAAGACCTTGGCAGTCTCATGTCAAAGCTCATGACGAAAATAAAAATATTATCTGGATTTGTGCTAGGATCAGCATTACAGTTCTGTAGTAAGAAGTGAAAAGTTTCTGGTTATGTGTTATGTTTCAGTTAAGGAAAATTTTGATTTAGATCTGTTAATTTATGCTTCATTTTAACAAATTGAAAATTGAATTTTCTTTTAAATAAACTCTTCTTACTGAGGATTGGATAATGGTGAAAATAACTTAGTATTTGAACTATTTGGGCTTTTTTCAAATGTTTTAGAACTATCATTTGTGTGCACTGATATGCAGATAACTGTCTCATCATGGCCTGCAGTCCATGACACAATCCTGTCACCTCCCGAAGTGTTTCTCCAGTCACTGCAGGTCCTTTCTCCTGGACCTTTGCAGCGGCAGCCTTTCTGCTCATTTAGCCCCTACTCTGTCTGCCTGTGCTGGACCTAAGTGGTCTTTTTAAAAAGCAAAATCTGCTAAAGTTCTTCAGCAGGTTGGGATTAAGACAGGACATCTCCATGTGGCCCCTGTAGGGTATGCACCCTCCCCACCTTTGCAGCCTCATTTGATTCCCCCTTCCTGCACTGAGCCACCTGGTCTTTCTGTCTCTTCCCCTGGTAGTGCTTGATCTCGTCTCACTCCTTCGCCCTCACACCTGTTCCTCTGTCTGTGCAGCTCTGTCTTCTTGTCTTCTTCATGTTCTTGTCCAGTTGTGTTCAGCTCGGAGACATATCAGGGACTGACCTCTTTACTAGGTCAGATGTAGGTTTTGTTAGCACTTTCTCTGTTTCATCATACTTGTTACAGTTGCAATTTTGTGTTTATTTGCATAATTTGATTAATGCAGACTCTAAACTTCAAATGTCATAAGGGCAGGAGCCTTCTCTGCTTTTACTCAATGATTGTATCTCTGCCATCTGGCACAAGGTATGGTCTGATACATATTAGCAGCTTAATAAATACTTGCTGAATACTTGAATGAAAGTTTTATGATGGACTTTTTCGCAGCAGTATTACCTGAAGCCTGCTAGCTGCTGTTAGAGGTCATGGGGATGAATGAATAGAGGTGCTTTTTTATTAGCATGCTCACTCACAGCCATGAGAACCAGATATGTACCTAAATTTAAGCTAGATTGCAATTAGGGCTTGAAAATAATATACCAGTTTTTTGTTTTTTGTTTTTTGTTTTCTTTGAGTTAGTCTCACTCTAACGTCCGGGCTGGAGTGCAGTGGCATGGTCACGGCTCACCACAGCCTTGACCTTCTGGGTCAACCTCTAAAGTAGCTGGGACTACAGGTGTGTGCCACCATGTCTGGCTAATTTTTTAAAAAAATTTTTGTGGAGACAAGATCTCGCTGGGTTGCTCAGGTGGGTCTCAAACTCCTGGGCTCAAGTGATTCTGCCACCTTAGCCTCCCAAAGTGCTTGGAATTACAGGCATGAGCCACTGTACCTGGCCAATATACTGTCCTTTGTCAATAAATCCAAAATGAGTGAATTGTAACTTTAAGGAGCACAGACAATATGACATCCTCTAACATTCGTAAAGTAATCCCAGCTCCAAGACAAATAAAAAGTTGAACAAATTCAGTGTTAAAAATTGAAAATATAAAGGACATTAACATTTTTAAATGTCAGGACACTGCCTGTGAAACTGGTCTATATGAAAAGAATGAGACAATTTTTAGCATTGCCAAACATTTTTTGAAAGTTGTTTCAAGGCAGTCTGTTAGTATTAAGATTATAGAAGTGTTTGGGGCTAGCCTGAGTCTCTTTTGTCTACATTTTGTGAGAATGTTAGGTCAACCCGCACTGAAGTTTTTTGATTTTTTTTTTTTATCCTCTTCCAACATTGTTTAGGCAGTTCTACCCCAACCGTGGAGTTGTGGTATTAAGCATGCGCTGGGTAAGAAGGTTGGCTGGGTAGTGCATTCTCAGAGGAGTCAGGTGATCATTGTTGGAAGGCAGCTGCCTGAGGTTCAAGGCAGTCAGTGTCCGCTCTCTTCTGCCTCAGGACAGCTGGTTATTTATCAGACTCCTAAGAAGTCTTCTTGCTCACTGGCAGAAGAGAAAGATTATGCAGTGGGCTTTTGATTGATCCAATGGGAATTACACTGATCTGGTGTCTGGCCTTGGTTCTTATCAAGTGGATCACCTCTAAGGTAGGCCATCTTTATTTTTAGGATCATGACATTAATCGTTAGTTTACATATTTGATAGGAATGAAATAGCTAGATGACTTTCTTCTTCTTTTGCCTCAGTTTTTAGTTATCTGATTTTAAAAGCTATGAGTTTTACCTGTCTGATGAGAGACTTAAAAATACTACTTGTAATTTTTATTTTTATCTCACATTATTTCTCCTTAAGGGCTTTTTATGACATCATTCCTCAATATAAAACTAGTGTTCCTCAGTTTCATTGCCTTAAAGACATTTTTATGATTAAAGATGTTTAACATCTAAGATTATAAAATAAAATAATTTAGACTTTTGGTGTGCATAGTTTAAATATTTTCTCTTAGAGAAAAATAATTTAATAACACTTGTTTATGTAAAGTATAATTATTGAGAATTTCTAAACAATTACAAACTTTAAAAACTGAAAGCCACCCTCTATCATGTTCTTTCTTAAGGTCTTGCTGGTGCTAAAATATATGCCTTAGCTGAAATATATTGACATAAATGTAAAATTATATATGTTGTTTTTGAAGCTGAATTCTAAACGCCAGGCTTGAAAAATTCTTGATAGAATGCTAGCTAGCTATTTGCCATCTGTACAAGGATCTAAAACTAACGTGAGCAATATTTAAGATTATACTAGTTAAAATTATTTTTCTATACTTCTATAAAAATGATTATATCTTTTGTCTACCATGAAGCTTTTTTCTTTCTGTATTAAGAAACTGAAGAGTATTAACTTAAAATATAAGGCCATCACTATTTGCTAAAACAAACCAAAGCCTCTATAAAGTTAGTTTTTTCCTCAATCAAGATTGCAGTTCCTGCTATGTAATTCTTTACATTTAAGCATAATATTTTAAGCATAAGTGTCTCTTGCTTGAAGTGGTCCTCTTTTCTTAGTGAATATAATTGAAGAACTCTCTTAAAGAAAACTAATGTATTAAAATAAAAAAATTTTCTTAACTTTTAAAAGTTAAGAATTAAGTTTGTTGCACTGACAGCTACTTACTTTTTGTTTTTAAGGGATTGGCTTTCCAAGTTACTAAATGAAGGTCAAGTTAATATTAATAATGCATTAGTTGGACTGTGGATGTTTTTAGATACTTTTTTTAATTTAAAAAAGTAAAAATTAAGTTTTTTAAAAAAGAATGCTAATATTTTATTTTTAAGAAATTTTAAAAGCGAGAGGAGTGGGAGGGATACTATTTGGTGAATAGTGCAATATTTGAATACTTTAGACACTCAAATGCAAGCCTGTTTGGCTGGCATCTGTAAAATGACAGTATTATGAAAATGCTCGTTTTACTGTATCAGAGAAAACTGGCTTCAGAACTTTGGCTGGGCTTCCTTTTGCCATACTACTATCTTTTGGTAATGTTGCCAGAAATTATATTTAGTTCTACCGTGTTTAAGCCCTTTAACCATTAGTTTACTAATGTGCAAAATACAACTAATAATCTTACCTTATAGAGACCCAATGTGGGTTAAGCAAAATTTTGTGTGAAAGCACTTGGAATATTTTCTGGCACAAAGCAGGAGCAGTGCAAGTATTAGTTAATATATTATTACTTTTTACCATGTAAGGGAATACACTTGCTTTTGCTTGGTAAGTCATTTAGAAGGAAACGAACAAAATAAAACAGTGGCACTTAATGTATCTTTACTGGGCTTTAAAAAAACATGTCTATCTTCAAAAGTTATGTATTAACTAATATCGGGAACAACTTTTACAACTTTTGCCATTTACCTTCGAGTCGAATCTTTTTGTGGAAGAATGATTCACCCTGATTCAAGGTGAGTCTTACTGGCACTCAGAACCCCCGTTAGCATGGCAATGGGTCCTTTGGAACCTTACAGTTTAACTTGTTTATGCGACGGCTGTCAGTTTCTGATTAGCTCAGCCTCGCCCATGTTTTGACCTACACTAGTTTGCTTTACAAGCTGTTCCCAGGATGGCTAAATTAGAAAAGTCACGAGTAGAAGCTTCTCAGTTATTTCCATTCACTGGTGAGGTGAGGTGGAAATGTGAGTGATAGCTGTGAGTGTTTTATGACTGACAGTGTGTCACAGGATTTTGATGAAATTTGTTTTACTCTTTTTATTAAAAAGAAAGTTCTACTAGTATATGATTTTTAAAATAATCTTTAAATAAATGCAAGTTAAGTTCGCAGCAGTCTTGGTGTATAAAGTACATATAATTATTTTTTAAAGCTACATGAATCTAACATGGAAGTCAAATTTTTATTATTACATTTCATAATCTATAGTGTATTTTTCTAAATTGAATTATTATACCTAGATTGCTTAGTGTTATAACTTAATAATAATCATTTTAATCTTAAAAAGGTAGATGAATGAATTATTACTATGTATGTATTCATTGATGGGTTCAGGTATCTGCTTTAAAGTTCATTCTTTAAAAAATGTTTTTTGTCACGTTTGAATTCATTTCATGAAAGCTATGTCTTGTAGTTCAGTATAGCATTTAAGCTAAGTATTTGTAGAGTAGTCTTATTTAAGTTAGTACTTCATAATGAATAGAATAACTTTGAATGTTTTACATATGTCTAAGCAATTTGTTATTGTTTTAAAATTCAGTTCTACCCTTTTTGCTTACTAAATGAGGATTAATACAGACCCAACCATTTTAATATCTAAATTAGACCTTCTATAAGTAAGGCTAAAATAATTACCTTAAAATAAATTTAGTATTTCTCAGTGTAATCTTTATTATTTTCATTGCCTAGTTTTTTGATGTAATATTATTTTATTTAGCAGAGAGCTGATGATAGTCAGTCTTTTGCAATCCTTAATATGTGAAATGTAATATGTGAAACTTTACCTTTCTAATTAGTAGCTGTTTTAATAAATACCTTTCCTACATTAAAAAATAATAATAATAATGCCAGCTACCCTCCTAAAGAGGACTGTTAGAGATAACAGCTTAACATTTGTTTTAGCAAGCTGTATTTATCCAAGTTGTCATTGGACACTAGCAGATGATCAATCAGTATTGACAGTGACAGGCTATTGCATAATGATATTAGTTTTAGCAGATAGAAATATTTCTTTCCATATACAGCATGCTCTTTCCAGGCTACTAGGTTTACCCCTAGAATGGTAGTATTAACAGGAAGCCTGTAATCTAGTAAGCTAAATATCTTGGGGGAGGAGACTGGCACAGTGCAGTGTGAGTGGTGCCTTTTAATACCAAGTGATTACAGTATCTATCTGCTCCAGAATAAATAGTTCACCGTGAAACACTACAGGAGGCTTCCTTAGGATGTTTTATTGGTGGAAGTTTTAAGCATGATTTCAGGAATGTATTCTATATGATGTGGTCCCTTGGGATTTGGGATCATGCTTTTCTTTGTAGATTTCTTTGTAGATGTTTACTTTACTTTTTAATTTTAATATTATGGATTTTGTGAATATATAATAACTATACATGCTATGTAATTCAAAAGGTACAAAGATACACATTGAAAAGCCTCCCTCTTACCTTATGTCCCTTGGCATACTTGGAGAAACCCATTGTTGATAGTGAGAATTTTATTTTTGCTTGAAATTTTTGTTCCTTTTATATTTCATGAACTGTATTTTTTTAAGGATACATGAAGTCGTGTAAGAGTTTAATTGATATTTTTCTCTTAAATGATAAGCATTAAAGATATAGTAACTTAATGTTTTGGAGAGTTGTTCTGAATACTAAATCCAAGTGAGGGCTTTAAATAAAATGTTTTCAGCCGGGGCTTGGTGGCTCAGCCTGTAATCCCGCGCTTTGGGAGGCCGAGGTGAGTGAGTTGCCTGAGCCCGCGGGTTTGAGACTTGCCTGGGCAACTTGGCGAGACCTCATCTCTACAATAAATCAAAAAAATTAGCCAGGCGTGGTAGCGTGTGCCTGTAGTTCCAGCTGCTTGGAAAGCTGAGGCGGAAAGATCGCTGGAGCCCAGCAAGTCGAGGCTGCAGTGGCCGGGAGCGGCCACTGCACTCCACTCTGGGTGACAGAGTGAGACTCCAACTCAAAAAATAAAATAAATAAATAAATAAATAAATAAATAAATAAATAAATAAATAAAATGTTTTCTTTATAATAGTTTTTAAAAGTGACTTTTTCTTTTTTTAGATTTGTAGGTAGATGCTGAGGATTGTAAATCTCATGCAAAGTTTTGTGAGGGAAAGAAAACCATTATTCTGATATGTAAAAATGCAATCTCATTGTTTTAATGTGTATTTCTTTAGTTAATAAGGTTGAGCATCTTTTCTTGTATTTATTTTTTTTCCTGTGAACAGTATGTTTTATAAGCTACCTATTTTTCTACAGTATTAGTCATCTTTTTAAAATGGATTTGTAAGGCACTCAAAAAAATTTTTTTTAAGTATTCTGAGAAAAATCATTCCTTTGTCATGTCCGTTAAACTCATTTTTCTTGGTTTGAGATTTATCTTTTGCCTTCGTTCATGATATATTTTACCATCATAATTTAATGTTTAAATGACTAAGTTTATCAATGCTTCATGACTTATAGTTAGTATGGCCTTTTCTACTTAAGATTTTTAAAAATATTTTCATGCTTTATTTTTAACATTTAAATCTTTGTTCCATGTGTAATTTTTTTTGAATTGGTAGGCAGTAATATAGCTTTATGTTTTGCCAGATAGCAACCACTTAATCTAATGTGATTATGTAATCAATATTTCCTTCACAAATTTTTTAGTCCTATATTTATCATATACAAAATTACTGTATATTTTTGGATTTCCTTCTAGATTCTCTGCTTACTATTTCTTTTCAATATCATACTACTTCATTAATATCTCATGATTCTGGTTCCATTTATTACTAGTTTTAAAGAATATTTTTGCCTGTTAATTCAACTAGTTTTATTGATCACTTTTGATGTGCTAGGCACTGTTCTAATTGTTGGGATTTAACTAGATCTGGGACAACAGCAGTGAAGAAAGTCCTTGCCTCCACAGAGCTTAGCTTCTGATAGAAGGTTTTATCAATTTTGTCTTCCAGATTTTAAAATCTGTCTTCCTTTACATCTATTCTACTGGTCATTAATTTACTCATCAATTATTAGTCATTAATTTAGTTGCAGTAAATGGATTTTTTTTTGAAACCAGGTCTTGCTCTCTTGCCCAGGATGAAGTGCAGTGGTACAATCATACTTCACTGCAACCTTGAACTCCTGAGCTCAAGTGATCCTCCTACCTCAGCCTCCTGAATAGCTGAAACTGCAGGCATGTGCTACCATGCCCAGTTAATTTTTTTTTTTTTTTTTTTTTGGTAGAGACAGGGTCTTGCTATGTTGCCCGCGTTGGTCTGGAACTCCAGGCCTCAAGTGATTCTCCCACCTCGGTTTCCCAAAGTGCTGGATTAAAGGTGTGAACCACTGTGCCTGGTTTGCTTTCAGTACTTTATCTACCTAGTATTTATGAATATTTGGAATTTACTAAACAATAGATCCTGTTTTAGGGGCCAGAGGTGCAATGGTGACTAAGACAAAGTTTCTGCCCTTATGGAGCTTTTATTTTAGTAACAAGCAAACAAGGTAACATCAGCTAAGTGCTGCACAGAGGATTGAGGTAGGAAGCTGTGGAAGAGAGGGTGACTTTCAGGTGTCTTTAGATGTGGTAATCAGGGAATACCTCTTTGAAGAGATGACATTTTGTCTAGGATCTGATAGGCAAGAAGGGAACAGTGTTGCAATGATCTAGGACAAGAGAGCAGCAAGTAGAAAGCCTGTACATTTAGCATGGCTGAGTTAAGGCAAAGAGGCCAATGTGACTGCGTATCATAGTGGAGAGGGCTGGGGTAGGACAGAGAGGTAGGCAGGTCACAGAGGGCTTTGGAAATCAGAGCTTGGAGTTTGGAGTTTATTTCAAGTGCAGGGGAATAACTGTTGGAAAGCTTTGGGCGAGAGCTGAAATGTTCACTCTTGCTTTTATGTGAAGAGTGGGCTGAGTACCAAGCGATACAGAAAGAAAACCAGTGGATTGCCCTTTCTTCTCATTTCCATCTGGCACCCCCTATTAAGCTCTGAAGAGTCAACTCAGATGTCACTTCAAAACCTTTCTGATTTACTCAGATTAAATTTTCATCTGCTACATGCTTCTCAACTTATTTCAGCTTTTATGGTGGTTCTTAACAATATTGTATTGTAATTATTTGTCTTCTCCTCATCCCAGAGATTTCAAGAGTGGGTATCATACCTAATTTCATTTTGTATGTCCAATTTCTCTTGCACAGTACTTCACGGTAAACAAATAACAAATATGTGCTTGTGGGATTTTATGTCACGTTTAATTGTCATGTTAAAATGTGTTTTTTTTTTTTCTAGCGGCGTGGAGCTATTTCCTATGACAGTTCTGATCAGACTGCATTGTATATTCGTATGCTAGGTAAGCATTTATTTTGTACTAATATCCATTAATTTTGTTATATTTTTATTTAAGGTTGAAATATCTTTCTTTAGGTAACATTTCATCACTGTTTGTAGCAGATAATAATCTATCGTATGTAACCATCTATTACATTGAAGTTTAGAGTTTGGAAACCAATATTGAATGTGATGTGAATAAAGAGGCATTTTAGAGTTACTGTGTTTGAGAAATCTCTGGGTTAATATCTGGAACACTGCCATTAGTACACAGTTTTAAATTGCATCTTGAACATTCTTCTTAGAAAATAGTCTTAGATTTGTAGAGCTGCTAAATGCTAAAGAAATGAATGCCAACATGGACAAAAGAGAAGGTATGAAATGCCTGATCAGAGTCCTGTGACTAGATGTATTTTGTTCTCAGTTGTCTGGCAAGAAAGAAGAAAGACCATGTGTCTTCTTCTAATTCTGGTGCTTAAGTCTTTGATATGTTACTCAATTCCACAAGGTACAATGAATTTAGAGGTAGGCATATATATGTATAATTTTCTATTTCTCTGTGCCATATTTATCACTTCATCCACCCACTCCTTAATCCTTGCATTTTAATTCATACTATTAAACATACAAGAGGGGGCACCCCAAAAAACGGTATTTATAAAAAACTGTGTATTCTTACATGTTTAAACTTCAGTCATCTTCAAAGTACTCTCCATTTAATACAATACACCTTTTTCCACTGCTCAAAACACCTTTTGAACTTGTCAACTTTGATGCCTTTTAGTGCTTCTACCATTTTTTGTTTCACTTTGTCCCCATTGGCAAAATGTTTCCCTTTGAGGGCTTTTTTCATCTGGGGGAACAAAAAAAGTTGCTTGGGGTGAGATTGGGTGAATAGGAAGGGTGTAGCATAGGGGTCATACCGTTTGGGATCAAAAACTGCTGAATGCTCAGTGCAGTGCGGCAGGTGCATTGTCATGGTAGAGGAGCCAGTCACCTGTTTGCCATAACTTGGGATGTTTCTTCTGCAAATTGTGATGCAACCTTCTCAAAACTTCCAGTTAAAAATTTGGTTGACCATTTGATTTGGAGGAACAAATTCCAAGTGTATTATAAGGGGCCCGCCCTTCCAAAGATGATTCTGGGTTTTGGGGGGGTCCCAACAGATTAAGATTCCAGTAGGCAAGTTTACGCACCTTTTTTAAGAAGAGTCTCCCATGACTCCTGTCCTCATGCTCAGAATTCCTCCCTCAACTTTATGATATTGAGCTATCCTTATTCCTCACCCATTTCTGTTTCTTCTTTGCCACTTTCACTAATTTCTTTTCATACTCTTAAGCCTAAATGTTCCCCAAGGTTCTGTTTTTTTCTCTTACTCCTTTTTTCTTTAATTTTTGTGAAATAATTGTATTCTACTTTAATACAAAGAGTAAAATAGAATTTATTCATGTTTTTCCCCCATAAATGATCAACATTTTTCTTTTTGCTATCTCCATCTTCCTCTAACAAAAATATTCAGGATTTCACTATCCTTAAAACAGAGCTTTAGATTTATATTTTCTTTAACTCTGTAGAACATCTCCACGTGGGTGACTTATGGATACCCCAAACTTGACTTTTCTAAAACAAAAGATTTGTCTTCCTTGTGTCTTTCATTCTGTAGTCATTTGCCAACTCGGTAAATGTAACTCCATTCTTCCAGTTGTCAGGTCAAAACCCCCAGAGAAATTTTTGACTCCTATTTCTTACATACTCCATGTTGAATTCATCGGCAAATCCTGTTGGTTGATACCTTCAGAATAGACCCAGAATCTCACCACAGCGATGCTGTTACCACTGCATCTAAGCCATAGCTGTTGCCTCACGTATTGCACTCACTCCTTAACTGGTGGCCCTGTGTCTACCTGTGTTCCTGACTTTGTTCTAGCCACACGCAGCCAGCATGAACCTTTTCAGATGTAAGTTATATCATCTCACTCCTCTCTTCAGCGTGATCTGGCCCTACTGCCTTGGTGACCTCACCCCCACCAGTTCCCTCACTCACTTCGCTCCTGCCATGCCAACCTCTTTGCTTGTCCTTGAACATGCCAAGCACAATGCTGTCTCTGGGTGTTCATGCTTGCTCTTCCCTTTGCCTGGAAACCTCTTCCTCCTGATGGCTACATGGCTCACTGCCTTGCTTCCTCTGGGTTCCTGCCCAGGTGCCTCCTTTTCATGAGGCCTTCCCTGACCACACTAATGAGTAACCGTCCCTGCTCCTCCCTCCCTGTTCTTCTTACCTTGCTTTAGTTTTCTCCATGTACTTTATTATTTTCCATAGAATGAAATTATGTATTACTTTATTTTGTCATTCCCCAAAAGGATATGCTTCGTGAGGACAGAGACTTTATATATTTTTCTCACTGCTGTGTTTCCAGTGCCTGACATGTGGGTGCTCAGTAAACATCTGTTGCAGTGTGAAGGAATCACCACATGAAAGAGGTGATTGATTAGTTATTGTGGGATAGAGTTAGGATAGGTGAAATGAAGTTTGAAGGAAATGATGGTCTTCCTTAGAGAAGCAGGAGAGCCTTCTAGGCAAGCAGAATTGTAAGAGCACAGAGATAGGACTGAAGACGTAAAGGTTAGGAACTTGGAGGCTGTGAAAGTGTAGTGAGAAAAGTGCTGTCTTTGGAACCCACGGAGCTAGGTTTAAATCCTCCCTCTTTGCACCAGCTTTATGGCCTGGAACATGCTATTTAACGTCTCAGAGTTTAATTTTTGCATCTGTGAAATAGGGATTAAGATTTCTATCAGAGTTGATTTGAGAATAATGTAAAATAATGTCTATAAGACACAAAAAGAGTGCCGCAGCACAGGGCGCTATGGTTATGTTGCTGTATAGAGAAATAATCTGAGAATCCACATGGGCATACGTGGAAACAACACTGAGCTTATAAAGACCAAAGTTTAAGACCCAACTAAAGGTCTTTCAATGAGAAAAGAGAGGATTAGACAAATTTATGTAAGGCAAAGTCTTTAACATTTTAATTTTTTACACATTTATGACATTGTATTTTCTATTTTTTCATATCCCTTTTAACCCATAGTATAGGGCTAGGCACAGAGTAGGCACTTGCTTCTTGCAGTGGCTTTTTAAAGTTTTGTGCTATTTTCTATTTCCTATAAAAAGATTTTGTTTCCCAGTGGCTTAAAAAAAACTCCCATGTGAATAATAAGATGTTAGATTGGATTATCATATATGTGAGTCATCTTTCAGAAGGCTAACTTTAAAATATAGATTGTAGTTATTATTATTATTGTAAGGGCAGATTTTTTTTCAAATCCTCCTCATTCAGCCTCACAACAGTACTGAAATATCGTGACCCCCTCCTTCAAATAAATCAGCTCTTAACTGTTTGTTCCATATGTATCATTAGTGGGCTATTACTTCTGCACATGATATACCACATGGACCTTTGTTACATATGGAGGTTTCATTGGTTACAAATGACAGCCTTCTAAATTTATGTTTTATTCTTGATTCTTTCCAGGTGATGTACGTGTAAGAAGTCGAGCAGGATTTGAATCAGAAAGAAGAGGTTCTCATCCATACATTGATTTTCGTATTTTCCACTGTAAGTGTTGGCAGACATGGTGTTTCAGACTATCACTCAACATCAGGTTTTCATAAAATTACATAGTTTCCCAAGGGAAGAAGAATGTAAGAAAAAACTATTATGTCTGAAATGTTTTAAAAAATACTAGGTCATGATAAATGACACTGTTTTTAGATAATGTTAGCAAATGTTTAGAGACAATTAGAAGAGGAGTATATTAAAATATGAATGACAACAGGTTTTCTTTCTAATTTTCTTTTAAACGTTTTTCTTTCTAATTTAAATGTGAAATTGATTTGGTGCAATTTTTTTCTTCTTTAAAAATACATATTTTTAAAAATTTGTTTTATTCCAAATGTTTTGTCCTCATCACTTTAGACAAAATATTTTTGTGCAAGTGGTATTTTATAGAAGTATTTCAGTTGTTTAACAGGTATTATCCTTTAAGTTTATTTGAAAATACACATCACTTTTAAAGTTGTTTGGTTGAATGCATATTTTAAAAACATTCTCAGTGGATCTGTCCTATAATGGAGGAAAAGGGAAAAAACAGAACTTCTAAACCTCTTAAATGTTAAATGCACTAAATCTGTTTCTGGAGGAGTTCCACTTTTAGTAATATTGGATAATGTAATTTAGATTACCACTCTAGCTAAAAAAATAAAAAAAAATTTGGGCAAAACATAAAAGACATATATTTGGGTGTATCACAGTGCTTTTAAGGCAGAGAGATGAACCTGACATTTCAGGCCACTTTTCCTCTTAGTAGCATGTGTGGATTCTGGGAAAGTTAGATGAGAAACAGAGTAGAGATTTTTATGGACACCTAAGGCTAGAGAAACAAAAACAGGTATTTAGAGCCTACCAGGGTTGGGGGCTTGGTACTGGTAAACTCTCAGGCTTACTGTTGGAACCCTAAGGTGCTATACTTTAGAAATAAACCACAGCTTTGAAATATCTCAATCAGTGATTACATTAAAGTGATCTGTGACTGTAATACCTCTAGCCACCTTCAGTGTTGCTAGCTGTTAACACAACCATGGGAAATGGACCAAATAAAGATTGGTCAGGGCTCTGCATTCTTGGCACACCCAGTAAGAATATACAAGGACACTCAAGGCCTTTGTGGAGGATCACCTGTCCCAATAATAACAAGTGACCCCAAAACTTACTAGCATAAGGCAACCATCTTTTTTTATGCTTATGATTCTGAGAATCAGGAATTCAGTCAAGCTATATTGGGTTTGGCCTTCCTGTGTTCTACAGTGTTTTGGTTTTCAGTTGGGATGGTTCAGACTGCCAGAAATGGCTGAGATAGCTCCACTGGGTCTGTATGTCTGGGGCCTTGGTTCTTCTCTCATGCTGTCTCCTAGGGCTGGAATCTCCATGATGGCTTCTGCACTCAGGTCTGGTACCAGCCCTGGGAAGCCTGAAATTTTCAGGGCTGGCCAACATTTTTCTCTCCATAAATGATCATCTCAAGGAAGTCTTAGGATAGTTGAACTTCTCACATGACAATTGCCTTCTCCCAGAGCAGGCATTTCAAGAGAGAGGAAGCATGGGAACTTCTAGTCTCTAAAAGTCTGATCCCAAATCCTGGCATATGACATTTCTATATTCAGTTGATTATCCATGTCACACACCTTGCCCAGGTTCATGGAAAGAGGACATAGACCCTAATTGTCAAAGGGAGTAAAATAAAAACATTTTTCATCTTTCATCTGGCAGAAAATGTGTTGAAAAATAATTTTCCCTAGAGGGAAAAGAAAGAAAATGAAACACAAGCAGTCTTTGAAGAGATAATGACTGAGAAATCTCCAGAAGTTGATAAAAAGACACTAAAGCAGTTTCCAGTATTATAAATCTCAAGCAGAGTAACATTAAAAGAAAATCCCACTTGGTGTACCATAGTATAACTGTGAAAACCAAAATCAAAGAGAAAATAATGTAACGAGAGAGGAAAAAAATATTAGCTTCAGAAGAGTAATTATGAGATTTCCAGAAACAGATTCTGTTTCATTTTTAACAGAAACCGAGAAAGTAGAAGACAAGGAAAGATAGCTCCGATGTGCTAGAAAAAATAAGTAACTGTGAAACTAAAGTTTAATCTACAAACTCTCTAAAGGATAAAGGGAAAAGTGGTACCCTTCACAATTTATTACATAAGGCTAGCATAATCATGATACTAAAACCTGACAAAGATATGACAAGTACAGAAAATTATAGCCAGATCATTCATTTGGGAGGTGGGAGGATCACTTGAGTGAAGGAGTTCGAGTACACAAGTAAGCCATGATTGCTCCACTGCATTCCAACCTGGGTAACAGAGCTAGACCCTGTCTCAAAAAACCAAAATGAGAGAGAGAGAGATATTAGAGTGAATTTAAGAGGGAACAAGAAGATAGGAATTAGATATAGCAAGTGCAGACAACTCTTTTAGAGTTTTGCTGGGCAAATGAAAGAGTCCTGTGTCATCTGCCGTTTTGTGCAAAGCAAGGTGGCCTCCACATTCCCTGAGTGACATCTTGCTTCTTCCTCAACTGCCCCTTGACCAAAGATGAATATAGATAAAACATCCTAAATAACATGTTATCAAATTAAATCTGTAATGTATAGGAAGAATAATATTATTTTGACCCAGTTTGTATTTTTCCAGAATGTAAGATTGGTTTTAACACTGAAAAATAAATCAATGTAACTCATTATATTAATAGAATAAAGGAGAAAGATTATGGGCCGAAAAGTAAGCTCAGTGCTGAAATGAGAATGCTAAATGCCAGTATGATGAAGTGCTAGAAAAGCATTTGGAAAAAAATTGGAATTTGTTGTCAAAATTTGGAGCAAGCTAGAAATAGAGAAAAACTTAAAAATCTGATACAGGTTATCTACAAAACCTAGAGTAAATATCATATTTAATTATATGTGTTAAAACTTTCTTTCTGAGATGAGAAATCAAGACATCTTTTATTATTGATTCTATTCAGTATTCTTTTGAAGGTCCTAGACTGTAAGATCATGCAAGAAAAAGAAATGATGAAAAGTATAAATATTAGAAAAGAAAAAGTGCCATTAACTTTGGATAACATGGTTATGTACTTAGAAAGTTACTAGGTTTCATATATGAATTTAGCAAGTTTGCTGGTTACAAAGTCAATATGTAGTTGAATTTCTGTAAAGCAGCATTGGCAAAGTTGAGATAATACAAAACTTGAATTTGTTAAAAAAAAAATATGGAGAGATAAATCTAATTAGTGTATGACTCTACACAGAAAACTATAAGACATTACAGAGAAATATTAAAGAAGACCTAAATGGAAGTGTATATGTTGTTTATGGATTGGAAGATTCAATATTTAGCAGTGTCATTTTTCTTTCAAATTGGTCTATACAGATGTAGTGAAATCACAATGAAAGTCCCAGTAAGTTTTTTTTTAATGAAATCAATAAGCTGATTTTAAAACTTACATAAAAATTGAAGCCAGGAATAGTCAAGGCAATGAGGAAAAGGAAGAACCAAATTATAGAATTTACTTCTAGATATCAAACTTATTATAAACAATAATAAGTAAGGGCGAAATTTGCTTAAGGACTAACAAATGGAATTTGTACATTGTAGAATCCAGAAATAGACCCACACATATATGGTTATTTGATTTGTGACAAATGTAGTCATACAATGGGTAGAAGATAAATTGTGCTAAATCAACTGGATCTCTATATAGGGAAGAAAATGAATCTTGATTCCTATTTACAGCACCATACATGAAAAAAATCAAATTCCATGGATTAACATTGCCAAATTATGCCGATGAAGTTATAATAAGACAAGGAATGAGAATTGATTTAGCAATATGGAGGTGGTAGGGGAAGCCTGAGATTAGAGTGAGACCAGGTCATACAGCACTTTGAAAAGCCAAGGCAGGAGGATTGTTTCAGGCCAGGATTTCAAAAGTAGCCTGGGCAAAAAAAGACAAGACCCTTCTCTACAAAACAAAACAAAAAAATCTTTAAAAATTAACCGAGCAGCTGGTGTGTGCCTGTAGATCCAGCTACTTGGGAGGCTGAGGTGGGAGGATCACTTGAGTGCCAGGAGTTCGAGGACGCAGTAAGCCATGATTGCTCCACTGCATTCCAACCTGGGTGACAGAGCTAGACCCGTCTCAAAAAACCAAAATGAGAGAGAGAGATATTAGAGTGAATTTAAGAGGGAACAAGAAGATAGGAATTAGATATATCAAGTGCAGGCAACTCTTTTAGAGTTTTGCTTGCAAATAAAAGGAAAGAGGCCTATGTCATCTGCCATTTTGTCAAAGCAAGGTGGCCTCCACGTTCCCTGCCGGAGTCGCAGTGATGGTGTGGCGGCTGCAGCAGCCTTCACGACTTACGTCTCAACCGGCACTGCGGCTGCACGGGTCCCGACCTGGGCCCAGGCGGCCCCAAGCCTTGCATCCCACCACTGCCTTCGCACCACGGCAAGACTTGACCAAGTCCGCAGTTGCTCAGAGTCCTGGCTCTGCTCCTGGAGTAGGCGGCCTGCTGCCAGCCTCCGGCATCGCCCTGCTTGCCACTCCTCCGACCTCCCGGGCCCCCTCCTGAGCCAGGGTCAAGTCCCACCCCGATCCTGCTGGCAGCCATCATTTCTGCCCCTCCCAGGGCGCCTCCACCGGCTCCTGTGAACAGCGGGGTCACGACCACTTCCCCTCAAGCCAGAGGCCAGCAACTTTCCCACGGGGGACCCGGGCCCAGTGGCCCCAAAGGGGGCAAAATTCCTAGAAGGTCAAAGCCTGGCAGGGTCCTGGCCTAAGTACTTCTGGCGGCCACCCTGAAACGCAGCATCGAGTTGGCGCGCATCCCCACCAGGGGGTGGGGGGCGGGGGGTGTCACCAGCACCATGCGCTCTCCCACCAGGGGCACCACTGAGGGTCCCACCCTGTGGGCCCAGAGGACACAGTGAGGAGATCTCAGACTCACGGATTAAAGCCAATTTGGCTTTCTACAGGTGACCTGGAGAGAAAACTTACACACACCACTGTCGGTTGTTTGTTGGGACTCTACCTACTGATATCAGAGGATGAATTAAAAGATTATTTGCTAAATATGGAGAATCAGGAGAAGTTTTTATCAACAAAGGTAAAGGATTCAGATTTAGTAAGCTTGAATCTAGAGCCTTGGCTGAAATTGCCAAGGCTGAACTTGATGATATACCTGTTATGGTCTGAGTAATGCTCAGCTGCTCTCTCTCGATACCTGTAATCCAAGGGGTAGGGAACTAGTAGAAAGAGGTGTATTTCTGAATTTGAATCCAGGGAGCAAGGCTGGGCTTCTGGCCTCTTTCAAATGGCTCTGTTCCCCCTTCAAGTTTTACAGTCCACATTTATAAGTTCAGGGTTATTGGTACCTATACATTGACTACATGACCAGCAGAGAGCATTTTATAGAACTTAAGTTACAGCCATATATTTTATGTTCCACATTTCCTGCTGCCAGTTGTCAGAGGTATCTCACAGGTTTTTATCAGTAACTCTCAGCAGAAGCATTAACCAAGCTTGCCATAGAATGAAGGAAGTTAACAAGGCCTAAGACATCATACATTATTACATGATATTATACACAAAAGTTATACAAATCACAAGACTTATGATTACATTGATAAAAAAGTTACACAAAACACAAGACTTACGATTACCTTGATACTATATTATTCAAACTTGTGACTTCTAAGAAAAGGGAGTAAATAGGGATTTATATCTCTCAGTTACTTGGGCACAGTCTGTAGAAAAAGTAAGGCTTCTTTGAAGTTACTTACTGGGAACGCATAGGAGATGAGGGGAAGCGCACCTTTTGTTAACTCTCTCAGGAATGTGGGTACATCCAGGAGCACTCGAACACTTGCCATGCCCTTCTCTAAGGGTTGTGGCAATATGAACTGACAATAGTGGGTCTCCGTATCACACCCACGAGAAGCAGACAGCTTTGTGTTCACTTTGCCTCACATGCTGCTGCCCTTTCTGTTCGTAATCTTTTACCTTATGTTTCTAATGAACCTTGAACTTTTGGAAGAGGTTTTTTAGCCAGTTTTGCCCTATTGAAAGGGCTTTGTAATTGTAGATGATTGCAGAGGATCTACAGAAAAAAGTCATTGTTGGATTTGCTTCTTAACCAGCAGCAAGAAAGGCATTTGAGCAATGCAGTGAAGGTGTTTTCTTAGTGGCAACAACTCCTCATCCAGTCATTGTGGAACCACTTGAACAATAAGATGATGAAGATGGTCTTCCTGAAAAACTTGCACAGAAGAAGCCAATGTATTGAAAGATGGGAGAAACTCCTCGTTTTGCCTACCCAGCATGGTACATTTGAGTGTGAATATTCTTAGCGATGGAAGCCCTTGGATGAGATGGAAAAACAGCAAAGGGAACAAGTTGAAAAAATAGGAAGAATACTAAAGACAAATTGGAAAGTGAAATGGAAGATGCCTATTATGAACATCAGATAAATCTTTTGCTCCAAGACTTGATGAGACCATAGGAATAACCGAGACACATGGGAGAACTTCACAATCAAGAAATGCTGAAACATAAAGAAATATAACTAAGGCAAAAGGAGGAACAACGTAGAAGGATAGAAGAGATGATGATGTGTCATTGTGAGAAGGAAGAACAAATGAGGCACCAAAAAGGAGAGTTACAGCTGGTGGGGCACGTGGATCCAAGAGAAGGAGACATGAGAATGGGTGGCGGAGGAGCAGTGAACATGGGAAATACCTGTGGTCCAGGAGGCCAGAAGTTTCCACCTCTAGATGGTGGTGGTGGCATAAGTTATAAGGCTAATCCTGTAGTTCCACCAGCAACCATGAGTGGTTCAATCATTGGAAGCGTTGTATGCATACTGAGCACTTTGGGCAGGAGGTGTGAAATCTGTGGGTGGACAGGGTCCTAGAGGAATGGGGCCTGGAACTCCAGCAGGGTTGTGGTAGAAGGAGGGAAGAGTATGAAGGCCCAAACAACCCCCATTTTAGATGTGATGATCTAGGCTTTCATTCTAGTTTGTGTTTGTCTTTTCTTGTTTAGATACCAATCTACTAAAATTCTTTCATTTTATTTAGAAAGTTATCCTTTTATGGATGTTGCAGTTTTTTTTAACCTAATATTTGTAAATGATCTGTTTGGGCAAGTAAAATTATCTAATGTGGTGTTTGAAACAGGAACAATTTTCTTTCTTTTTTTTTCTTTTTCTTTTGGCTGTATAATGGCCCTCAAGTTCTGGCAGTGTACTTTGTGCCACTTAACTTCCAAAGTGTACCCTTTATTTTTTTTTTTTTTACTGTGCTTCAAATAAATAGAAAAACAGTTATAATATTAATCTTCAACTTTGTCATTCATGCTTCTGTACACATTAGGCTAGGTATTCTAGAAAACATGAGAGTGTCTAGGCCTTTGAATGATATATTGCCGTATCTGGGAAATATATCTGGAGGCTAAGTATTGCTTTCTAGAAATAACTGCTCCCTTGTTTTAAAAAGAAGAAATACATATTGAGGTAGTTTCGTGATTTATTTAGCATTATAGAAAGCAAGCCAGTGCAAAGTATTTTTAAATTGTTACATAAACAAAGCTAACTGTAAACCTTAATTCGGGAGTAAGTATTAAGACAATTTATAGAGGGTGAAAGTGGGTTTGGTTAAATGGATCTTTTATGGCCCTGTAGTCTGTCCTTTCCTTGAAAGCTTTTGAAAAGTGGAAAGATTGTTTTGTTGCATTTCCCCATTTTTTGTTTTTGAAAGAACAAATCCCAAGCCCTATAAATGACTTGTATTGAAATTTTACATTCGAACTAAAGATAGTTAAACTTGAAAAAAATAAATAAATAAAAGGAAAGAAATAGGAGTGGCTGCTGACAGGGAAGTAGAAATTACTTCTTGACACTTCACTGAAGCTAGAAATTAGTAATATAGCTAGAAAAGACCTGGCCACCTGGAAATTTTAAAATTCTGAAATGAATACTTCTTGAGTCAAAGAGACAGACTATTAAAAGGTGATAATTAAAGACTATATACGAAAGCCTATGACATTACGCTAAAGCAGTGCTTACAGAAAAATTCATAGCCTTAAAAATACTAATATTCATAAACAAGAAATAATGAAATGAGTCAACTGAGTATTCTAACTCAAGAAGTTACAAAAGAAACAATAACGTATACCTAAGAAAAGGTGAAGAAAGCAATTAATAAAGATAAATAGAAATTCGTGAATTGAAAACTAAAATAAAAATAGAACTTGCCAGGCACAGTGGCTCATGCCTGTAAACCCAGCACTTTGGGAGGCCAAGGCAGGTAGATTTTTGCTTGAGCCCAAGAGTTTGAGACCAGCCTAGCCAACATAGTGAAACTTTTTCTCTGCAAAAATAAAAAAATTAGGTGTGATGGTGCGAGCCTGTGATCCCTGCTACTCAGGCTGCTGAGGCAGGAGGATCGCCTGAACCCAGAAGGTCAAGTCTGCCATGAACTGTGATTATCATGATCATGCCACCGCACTCCAGAGTGGGTGACAGGGTGAGACCTTGACTCAAAACAAAAACAAAAACAAAAAAACACAGGGTGCAGTGGCTCATGCCTGTAATCCCAGCACTTTGGGAAGCCAAGGCAGGAAGATTGCTTGAGTCCAGGAGTTCAAGACCAGCCTAGGCAATATACCAATACCTCATCTCTACAAAATATCCAAAAATTATCCAGGCTTGGTGGTACATGCTGGTAGCCCCAGCTACTTGGGAAACTGAGGCAGAGGGATTTCCCCAAGTCCCGGAGGTTGAGGCTGCAGTGAGCCATGATTGTGCCACTGCACTCCAGCCTGGGCAACAAAGTAACATTGACTCAAAAATAAAAACTATAATAGAACTAAATAATCTAATAATCTAAGTAGGCAACCTGCTAGCTAATGTAATCAAAGGGTGGCTAACGTGCATACTCAAAAAAGTAAGAGGAGAACCTCTCTTATAATTTTTTTGAGTCAGGGTTTCACTCTGTCACCCAGGCTGGAGTGCAGTGGCACTATCACAGCTCACCTCTGCCTTGACCTCCTGAGTGCAGGTGATCCTCCCACCTCAACCTCCCAAGTAGCTGGAACTATAGGCACATGCCACAACACCTGGCTAATTTTTCAATTTTTTGAAGAGATGAGTTCTCACTATGTTGCCCAGGGTGGGTCCCTCTTATTTTTATAGAAAAAATGAAATAATCAAAATAGACTACTTTTCTTGACTCTAAAAATATATTTTCTGTATTATCTAGAAAATTTCTTGAAAATTAAGGTTCATCAAAACTGAATCTAGAAAATACAGATAAACTAAGCCAGCAATATTCAAAGTGTGGTCTTGAGTCCTCTAGACTTTTTTGGAAGTCTGTGAGATTAAAACTATTTTCATTATAATACTAAGGCATTACTTGCCTTTTTCACTCTTAAATTCTCTCTTAAGGGTACTTGGAGTTTTCCAAGGCTACATGATATGTGATATCTCAACATATCTCAGGGTATTAGCAGATATGAGAAGTAGCCGGACACTAAAAAGATTTGTAAAAATGTATAGTAGTATCTCTTTTAAGAGTATGTCTGGACCTTTTCTGGTTTGGGATTACCCAGTTTACTAATGAAAAAAAATTGGCAGGCACAGTTACTCATACCTGTAATCCTAGCACTTTGGGAAAAAGACAGGAAGGTCCTTTGAGGCCCGGAGTTCAAGACCAGTCTAGGCAACAAAGCAAGACCTCATAGCTATAAAAAAAATAAAAAAATTTTCTGGGTTTTGTAGTGCATGTCTGTAGTTCTAGCTACTCAGGAGGCAGGAGGATCACTTGAGCCCAGGAATTTGAGGCTCCAGTGAGCCATGATTGTTCACTCCAGCCTGGGTGACACAGTGAAACTTTGGCCCAAAACAAACAAAATAGTGCCATTTTTCTCATTAAATTGTTCTCTGGTTTGGAAAAAACAAGTTTTTAAAAAGTTATTTTTAACAAAAAGTTATTTATATTTACATGTTATAGGTTTATAGTAATAAATATTTTATATTTTAATTACATTTCAATAATAAATATTTAATAGGTGTATTAAAATAAATTTTCTATGTTATGTATTTTTAAAATTAAATACATATTTAAATAATAAAATTAAAATTTTAATTTCTATTATGGTAAATATTGGTGGTTATAACTCACATTAAGTTCTTTGGGCAGTCAATAATTTTTAAGAGTGTAAAGGAGTCCCGAAAACCAATATGTTAGAGAAAGTTGGATAAGTACGTACCTCTCTGAAAGCCTAAGGGCCAGAGATTTTATAGGCAAATTTTTTAAGATCTTTAAAAGACTGATGATTTGTTTCAAAGTCCTTTAAACTCTTTCAGATGACAACAAAGGAGCCATTCAAGGTAATTTTATAAAATAAGTATAACTTTTTAGAAATAAAATCTCACTGTAAATATCGGTAAAAAAAATCTTAAAAAATATTAGCATAAAGATTTCCAACAGCTTGAAAGAATAATACTCTAGCCATAGTGGGGGTTGTTAAGGGAGGGAAGCAAGGATGATTCAATATATAGTTTTTTGGCAACAATATAGTAGAAAGGGGTGACATTGGTTGCCTCCAGGAGGGAGGGGTAGTTTGAAGAGATTGGAGGGAAAAGAAACTTTTTGCTGTAGACCTTTTGAATCGTGACTCTTGTGAATGTATTACATCCTGAAAAGTTTAAATAAAAGTATTTTTGATGTTACAATAAACAAGGATTAGTTGTGAGTAAGGAAATCAGTAAAATATATTGATATTAGTATAAAGAAAAGTACAGTTGCATTTGGAGTTTCCAATTATACCTCCTACCATTCACTGAATTTAGTGAAATAGAGGACTTGAAAAATATAATTGTTATAATGTGTTAGAAGTTTTACATAGTGGACATAATGGGACTTTTTGGTGGGAGAGAGAGGTTGGAAACAGCCAAATTGCTGGAAGTATCATTAATGGAATTAAAATAGGATATATACTGGCCAGACTCAGTAACACAGCCTGAAATCCCAGCACTTTGGGAGGCTGAGGCGAGTGGATTGCGTGAGCCTGCAGGTTTGAGACCAGCCCGGGCAACTTGGCGAGACCTCATCTCTACAACAAAAATCAAAAACAAATTAGCCAGGCACGGTAGCGTGCACCTGTAGTTCTGGCTACTAGGAAGTCTGAGTTGGAAGGATCATAGGAGCCTAGCCGGGTCAGTGCTGGAGTGGCGTGAGCGTATCACTGCACTCCAGCCTGGGCGACGGAGTGAGACTCCAACTCAAGAAAATCAATAAATAAATAGGATATATACCTTCTAAATCATTAGGAAACCAGGATTACATAATATAAAATCTAAAGAACAAGATGAGAGAGGGAAGACCAAACATATCAATAGTAGGAATAAAGGTAAATGGGTTAAGTATTCCTTTTAAGAGATAAACTCAGATTGGATAGTAAGTGAAAGTTAATGACAAAGAATGGTTCAGAATAGTATGAAGCAGTACTAGCCTTGAGGATAAGAGTTTAGGTATCTACACGTATACCCGGATCTACTCCATCTACCTTTGTAGTGTGGTATCTTCAAACAGTGGAGGCAGCTCCGTTTTAGGAGCAGCAGTTGTCCTCTCAGGCTCCTCATGCTGTTCGTAAAGGTAACAAAAGTGTATGACTACATTGCAGTTGGAAATGGACTGTTGCTGTAGAATTAGTCCTGTAGTTATTATAAAAGGAGAATGTCTCTCTTTGTTTTTTTTGTTTTTTTTTTTGAGTTGGAGCCTCACTCTGTCGACCAGACTGGAGTGCAGTGGCCGCTCCCGACCACTGCAGCCTCGACCTGCTGGGCTCCGGCGATCCTTCCGCCTCCGCCTTCCGAGTAGCCGGAATTACAGGCACGTGCTACCACACCCGACTGATTTTTTTTTTTTTTTATTGTAGAGATGAGGTCTCGCCAAGTTGTCCAGGCGGGTCTCGAACCCGCGGGCTCAGGCAATCCAGAGCGCGGGATTACAGGCTGAGGCACCGAGCCCAGCTGAATGTCTCTCTTTAATCCAAAATGATAAAATTTGGAAGATATTTTTAATAGAGGAAAAAATGAATTATTATTTCCTGCCAATATAATAGGGTCTGCTTATCACACAGCTCAAAGTTCTTTTAAAATTGTGTTCTACTGTGTTTTGTGAAGCATGATCTAATCGGGGAAAGAAATGTGCGCTCCAGCTATGCCTAAACGCTATTAGCTGTCTTCAAGCCTTCTCTTCTTCCACTGACTTCTCTGATTGTCCTAAACTTTTGCCCGAACTTGTTTTCTGTTGGGGTTAGCCTATAAAACTTTTTCTTAATTTAATTCTAGACTTGAATTTATGCATTGTAAAGTTGAGCTGCCTCAGACTTTATGGCGAGGAAGACCATCAGTCTTAAGGTTCTTTCCTTGTGTGGTATTTCATTTCCCCTCACATTAGTTAAAGATATGGGTTTAATTATGTGGAGTCTAAGTTGTTCTTTAGTACCTCTGCTTCCTGCGAAGTGTCCTTGAATTAGGACATGTGTGACTTATGCCACAAACCCACTCACTTCCTATAATCTCAGGCAAAGGTACCAACAATTAAAAGCAACTCTTACAGGATGGGTTTAGTTAAACTTTCAGAGGTACTGAAGCATTGAAAAGACTATAATGTGCCCTTTCCCTTGTAGATAATTAAAAATAAGACTTTTCCCTGATGACGCAAAAATGTACCTATATGCTGAAATAAAAATAGTTTCTAGATGTCCTGATTGTGAAATTCTGAATCAATATATTAAATTCATTGATGCTAGAATTTTTCTGCTTACAATTCCTCAACCCATTTATTCTGTGCATCTCTTTACTTCTACCTTAAGTTCAGTACTAACTTCCCTCTTGTAAAATTGTCGTCTCTTTCTGCTGTTTCATTGCTTAAATTCAGTCTGTCATGAAATCTCATGTATTTTTGTATCCTAAGATAGCTGTCATAGTTATCTCTATCCTCCTTATCACTTACCCTTCTTGGTTCAGACCTTTATCACCATTGTCTGGGATTATTCTGGTATTCTCCTAACCACTTGGGGAAAGAAATGTGTGCTCCAGCTATGCCTAAACACTATTAGGTAAATTCTAGGTAAACTTAGTTTAGAGGATTATTATGTTCAACATGGAGAAAATCATAATCCAGAAATAAATTAAAACTATTCCGGCATCTTAAAAAAAAAAAAAATCAGCAGCACCTCACCGGTACAGGACATAGAAGAAATGAAAAGTTATACAAAATAATGGTTTAGGATTTCTGTTCTCTATCCTTTACCCAGGGTCAGATCTTTCTAAGGAGATGGAAAGCTTAAAATATAGGGAGAAATGCATATCAACAGGTTAAAGATATATGCTATTAGTATATTTATTGAAACTATTATTTTGTATAACTTTTCATTTCTTCTATGTCCTGTACCGGTGAGGTGCTGCTGATTTTTTTTTTTTTTTAAGACGCCGGAATAGTTTTAATTTATTTCTGGATTATGATTTTCTCCATGTTGAACATAATAATCCTCTATACTAAGTTTACCTAGAAATTAGATATCTACAGTGTAATATCGAGCCTTCCTTTTAAGGTTTTTATTATATATGGTTTATTATAAGTAATACTTGGGTTTACATTATGATGTTAAATTCTCCTGTGAGCCTGCCAAGATACCTGGCCAGTTAGGGAACAATTACACGCCCCAGAATTAGCAAGAAGGACTTCAACAGTTTTATTATATAGATACCATAGTTTTTTTCTGCCGTGAGTTTTTGTGGTTTGGATTGTCTTTTGTCATAATCCTTATTCTCTTAAAGCCTATACTATAAATTTATCTTCACGATAGGATTTGTCATAGGCCCTATCATTCGGCAAGTTCTGACTAAAGAGTCTTTCTGAAACGGTATAAAGAGGCAAAAGAAGAAAATCATTTGAGCATAGAAACACAAGACACAATTTTCATCCTCACTACTGAACAAATTGCTATCAACTTGAAAGTTGCTATCAACTAGAAAGTTAAACGGTCGGCTAAGGTGTGGTGGTAGAAGATCAAATCGTTGCAGACTTTCCAGTGGGCAGTTTGACAAAGATAGTCCCTTTGGTCTTGTTGATCGTAGGAACATGTATTATGTTATGGTGTTATTCACTGAAATGTTTGAGAAAAAAGATTAGAATGTTTGTAACCTACCCTCAAATATTTAGAAAAAAGAATGAGGTATTTTACACACACACACTGCAAGTGGTAAGAAGAATGTTAACAGGGCAGATGTGAGTAAAGGGTAGTCCTTGTATTTTTATTTGCAACTTTTTATATATTTGTTTTTTGAAATTATTTCTAAACAAAAGGTTTTTTAAGTATAGTATTATAAAATTATGCACTTATTAAATTATGGGTTTATATTCAGATCACGTATTTGTCAATTAAGTGACATTAGGCAAGTTCAGTGTTTGTCTATAAAGAACTGGAAGAATTCAAACTTTGGAAAGACATTTTAAAACTAATTTGTATTTGTGATTACAGAGGGTGGAGGGATTTTGATAATCATGAATTCTCTTTGCCAAGAAGTGTTTCTCAAAATCTAGTGTAAATCTGGTGTCAGGGTTAGTCAGTCTCTGGCAGCTTTGTTTCAATAATTCAGCTTTAATTCCTTCTTCTCTAATTTTTAAGTCTTTTCTGAGGTGGATATATCATGCAGAAGCTTTCATTCTCTTTTTTTTTTGAGATAGGGTCTCACTGTGTCACCCAGGCTGCAGTACAGTGGCATGATCATAGCTCATTCACTGTATCCTCAAACTTCTGGGCTAAAGTGACCCTCCCGCCTCAGCTTCCCAAGTAGCTGAGACTACAGGCGTGCACCACCACACCTGGCTAATAAGGAGCAGTCGTTCTTAACTAGCTTTTAAAAAAATATGTGTACATGTCTTTGATACTTTTAGTGGATTCTTCATTCTAAAACCAAAGTTTTTACTCTGATATCATCTCTTTCTAAAGATTCTATGAAACATTCTTTGGCCTTTTATTATTTATTAACTATTTGCTAAGCATTCTTTGACCTTTTATTATTTATTAACTATCTTTTATAATATAGTGCAAAAGATAATATATATATTTACATAGTTTATGGGTTTGAGAAAGGGATTTTTCACATAAGGAAGTCATTGTTAACATTAGGATGACAGAAACACTACTTGGAGTACTGTCTCAAAATAATATTTTCTTCTCTGGGGAGTGTTTCATCTTAAGATTTAAAGAGATGGCTAGGCTTGATGGCTCAGCCTGTAATCCCAACACTTGGGGAGGCCAAGCGAGTGGATTGCCTGAGCCTGCGAGTTCGAGACCAGCCTGGGCAACTTGGCGAGACCTCGCCTCTACAATAAATAAATTTTTAAAAGTTAGCTGGGCATGGTAGTGCTCGCCTTTAGGTCTGGCTACTTGGAGGACTGAGGTGGAAAGATCGCCAGAGCCCAGCAGGTCGAGGCTGGGGTGGCTGTGAGCGTGCCACTGCACTCCAGTCTGGGCAACAAACAGAGTGAGACTCCGACTCAAAAAAAAAAAAAGATTTAAAGAGAAAAGAATACATATGGGTAGCCAACAGATGCATGAAAAAGTGCTCAGCCTCACTAATCATCAGAGAAATGCAAATCAAAACCACATTGAGATACCACCTAACCCCAGTAAGAATGGCCATCATTATCCGGGCTCGGTGGCTCAGCCTGTAATCCCCCGCCTTGGGAGGCTGAGGTGAGTGGATTGCCTGAGCCCGCGAGTTCGAGACCTGCCTGGGCAGGCGAAACCTCATCTCTACAATAAATCAAAAAAATTAGCCGGGCGTGGTAGCGCACGCCTGTAGTTCCAGCTACTCGGACGGCTGAGGCGGAAGGATCGCCGGAGCCCAGCAAGTTGAGGC
>CAUYQG010119863.1:0-11461 GCA_963574415.1 Tarsius wallacei | reverse complement strand
AAAAGCTCTAAATACCGACCTCCCATATGACCCCACAATCTCCCTACTGGGAATACCCCCTGAAGAACTCAAATCACTCTATAAAAAAGATACCTGCACACGTATGTTTATCACAGCATTGTTCACAATAGCAAGAATCTGGAACCAGCCATGCTGTCCATCAAAAGAGGACTGGATTAAAAAAATGTGGTACATATACATGATGGAATACTATGCAGTCATAAAAAAGAACAAAATCATGAATTTCACAGCAACCTGGATGGAACTAGAGTCTATAATACTGAGTGATCTTTCACAGCAACTACGATCTGAGTATTACATGTTCTCACTCATAAGTGGACCTTGAACATCTATCGTGATACTATAAGAAAAGGATCGACAGTGGTGGGAATCTATGGGGGGGGACAGGTAGGGCAAGAGAGGTGGGATTAATGGTAGTCAATATCTGTCTGGGAACGGGGGGACACCCCTTATCAACAAGGGTGCCTGAATGATGTATATTTGTATACCTAACCCTTAACTCTACCCCACAATTTTAAAATAAAAAATATGTTTAATAAAAAATATATTTGTATTGGAATGCAAGTAGAAAAAAAGATTAATATGTAAATTAACAGTGACATAAGGATACAGGCTATGAAGATAATATATTGAGAACAATTTTATTTTGATACTGATATAAGGTCAATGTAAACATTAATTTTATTTTGGTATACTAATAATAATACTGGAAAATGAGGTTAAAGTTCTATTTGCAATAGAATACATGCATCAAATACTTAGGCATAATACAATGAAATATATGTAAGATCTATTCAATGAAATCTATGAAATAATACTGTGAAAAAAATTAAAGAAGACTAAAATAGATGGTTAGTAAATGATTGGAAGGCAATGTTGGTATAGATTCTCACCAAATTGATCTATAGATTTAAGGCATTTCTAATCAAAATCCCATCAGGGTTTGTGTGTGTGTAATTTGACAAGTTGATTCTAAAATTCATGTGGTAAAGTTAAAGACCTAAAAGACCCAAGATCAATTTGGAAGAAGAACAAAGTTGACAGGCACACATGATCAGATTTTAAGTCTTACAACAATAGTGACTAATCAAGACAGTGTAGTGCTGGCGCAAGCATAGGCACATAGACCAGTGAAATAGAATGGAGGGTCTAGAAATAGATTCACGTACAGATAGTCATATGATTTACAACAATGGTGCTATTGAAAGCTAACTGGTAAAGAATGGCCTTTTCTATAATGATTTTGGAGCATGCATGTAACAACTTACTAAAAAACAAAACAAAGCTTTCAACCTATCTAATTCTATAAGTGAATAGGAGATAAACGAAAATGTGAAGGGAAAAACAGAAAGGCACGTAGAAGGAAGGAAACATCAGACAATAGATGCTCAACCCTGAGATAGATAAGGATTTGTTAAACTGGATGCAAAAAAGCCATCTAAGTAATCTTTTAATCACAAAAGAGAAGCTCAGAAGTTGTATTTTATTAAAATTAAGAGAATAAAAATATAAGCCCCAACTGGGAGAAGATATTAAAACTGCACATATTCAACCAAAGATTTATATCTAGACCTATCCATCCAGGATTTATATCTGATTTATATTTAGATTAACAATAAAAATACAAAAAAACTCATTAAATAAATTGATCAAAGGATTAGAAATAACATGTTACAAAAGATATCTAAATGGTCAATAAGCATATGAAAAGTTGTTCAACATCATTAATCAACAAGGAAATGAAAATTAAAACTACACTGAACTCCACTACACACCTACAAGAATGGTTAAAAATAAAAACACTGACAATGCCATGTTATGGCAAAGAAGTAGGATATCTGGAATTCTCAAATATTGCAGATAGGACTGTGAATTGACATAGCTGCTTTGGAAAGCTGTTTGTAGGTATTACTAAGTAGATATTTACTTAGTAGGTATCTACTAAGGCAAAACATGCACTTACCCTATAACCCAGAAATTATACTCCTAGTCACACACTCAAGAGAAGAGAATGCATATGTCTATCAACTGTTCATAGCAGCTTTATTATTATTTATTTATTTATCTGAGACAGGGTCTTGTGCCCAGGCTGGAAGTTCACTGGCACATTCACAGCTCGCTGAGGCCTCAACCTTCTGGGCTCAAGCAATCCTCCTGCCTCAGTCTATGAAAGTGCTGGGATTACAGGTGGGAGCCACTGCACCCTGCCCTCAGAAGCTTTATTCATAACAGTTAAAAACTGGAAGCAATCCAAATTTCCATTCACAGGAGAAGGGATAAGTAAATTATGTTATATTCAGGCAATAGAGTACTATACAGCAGTAAGAGTGACCTGCTGATGTATGTAATGATGTGAATTAATCGCAAGAACATTATTTTGAGTGAAAAAAGCCATACACAAAAGGGTACATACTGTATGACTCCATTTGTGTATAGTTCAAGAACAGGCCCTGCTAACTGACGCAGACAGAGGTCAGAATATTAGTTACATCTGGCATGTGTGTGTGTGGGGAGGTGAAGAATATTACCGGGGAAGGGGCATAAAGAAACTTTTGGATGCCAGAACTATTTGCCATCTTAATCTGGATGGTGTCTATAGTAATATAGGTTGAATAGACACTATATGCTGTGTGTCCTGTCCATATGCAGCAAACAACAGAGACATGCTCATGAGGAGGAAAGACATTAGACAACTAACTTTAGTAACGTGTTGGGTGCTGTGGTAGAAGAAATAGTGGTGGCTCTCGGCATATGGAGCAGGGAGAACTCAGGCATTCTAGGGATAAGGGAAGACTTCCTGGAAGAAGGGGTGGCTCAACTGAGAGCCATAAGCATTCAACTGGGATAAGAGGAGTGAGAGGAAGAGAACATTCCAGGCAGAGGAAACTGTATGTACAAAGTCCTAGAGGTGAGAGAGTGAGGCACATCCAAGGAATCAAAAAATTTGGTTTGGCTAGAGTACAGGGGAAAAGATGAGGGTGGAAGAACAAGGCTATGGGGTCAGCAAGAGTCTGCTCTTTGATCACTAAATGTGTTAGCCTGGTGTGGTGGCATGTAACTGTAGTCCCGGCTGCCTGGGAGGCTGAGGCAGGAGGATCACTTGAGCCCAGGAATTGGAGATTACAGTGAGCTACAATCAAGACTGTGAATAGTCATTGCACTCCAGCCTGGGCAACACAGCAAGATCCTGTCTCTACCAAAAAAAAAAAAAAAAAAAATAGTGATGTGTTAGAAGCAGCAGGAAGCAAGCGGCTGAGGAGGCGGGACTGAAGATCTCATGAGTTGGATGTGCCGCATGAAAAGAGGGAAGATTCCTCCAGGACTTGCCTCCATTTCAGCACTATCAGCAAAGGAACGTAATTCTGGATTTTAGCCGAGGCCAGGCACCTGCGGTGTGATGTGGTTGGTCTCCGCCTCCGAATTTCTTGTCCCTTCGTTGATCCTCACTTCCTCCTAGAAGGAGCCCTATGCTCCTGAAAGATTCTTCTTTCCTTTTTTTTTTTTTTTTGAGTTGGAGTCTCTGTCACCCAGGCTGGAGTGCATTGGACCGCTCCCGGCCAGCGCAGTCTCGACCTGCTGGGCTCCAGCAATCCTTCCGCCTCAGTCTTCCAAGTAGCCGGAACTAAAGGCGCGCGCTACCACGCCAGGCTAATTTTTTGATTCATTGTGGAGACGAGGTCTCACCATGTTGCCCAGGCTGGTCTTGAATCCGCGGGCTCAGGCACTCCTCTCGCCTCGGCCTCCCAAAGTGCTGGGATTATAGACTTGAGCCACCGCGCCCGACCCTGAAAGGTCTTTCAATGCTGGGTGAGCTTTGGCAGTTTAATTTGCTGACCTCTTGTGAGTGCGATTGGGTGGGGCTGGGATGTTGGAAGAAGGGAGACAGGTGGAGGGCTTTGTCGAACGCATCCTCCTCCAACGGGGGGGCAGAGTGGTTTAACAACATCCATGAGGTAGGATACGTTGGAGATGGAGACCAGAGGATCCCACTTCCCAGGAATCTTAATCTTTGTCCTCTGACATAGCCTAGTTTGGAGTTGTTCAAGCCGCATGTGGAGTTGACAGCGCCCCCTGGCCCTAGGCGGAGTCGAGAGCGCGAGATGACGCCCATCTTCAGCTGGGGGACAAAACTCCAGGAATAAGACGTTTATCAGCAATTGGTTAGTAAATTCGGAGGGCTTTGGCCCCGCTGGTTCCTCCTTCCCTCTGCGCTATCCCAGACATCCAGCCTTGAAGCGGAAGGGGACGTAGAAGCCAAGAGCTGCCCGCGGCGAATACTTTTAATGCCCAGGCCGGGAAGAAAGTGGGTTAGGATCGGATCCCGCTGAGTAGAGGACCCAGGAGGCTCCCGCCCCGGGCTCTCTGCGGTGAGGGGGCGCGCTGCGCTGGGGCGGTGGCTGCGTGGGCGCGGCGATGCAGGTGTGACACGGGCCGGCGCCCGCCTCCGCCGGGATCACCCCTGCGCCACGTCGGCAGGAGCTGCTGGCTGGGCTGCCAGGGTGCTGCCGCTCCGCCCGCACCCGGATCTCCCACCCAGGTAGGGGACGGCGCTGCCCGCTGCGCTGCGGCCAGACCCGGCCGGGGTGCGGACACCGCGCGCTCCAGGGCTCGGGGCTCGCTCGCCTGGGCCGAAACACACACGCCGGTACCGCGGCGTCGTTTATAGTCAATGGCGCAAAAGACAGAGGAGAGTGTTGGAAAGCGGGTGCAGAAAAGCGAGGACTTGCCCGCTGCCCGGGTCTGGGCGCTGCTTTGAAGGTGGCCTCCCCAAGGGCTTTTTGAAACCCTGTTTGAACTATGAGCGCCATAAGTAGTTTTGCAACTTACACATGCCAGGCTGCTGACAATCACAGCTCTGTTTCCATACGCTTTTAGTTTCCGTTCCATCCCCATCAGATGGATTTTGTTGTTGTTGGTTTGTTCTTAAGAACAGATTTCACACATGCATACACCTGGTGGCTCAGGCTGGGGTTGTGAGTGTGTGCTTCTGTATGTGCAGGGCGCCCCTTCGCGGGCGTGGGAGCCGTTTCTCAGGGACAGAGAGGATTTGTTTATGGATGGGCTTTAGCGCAAGGAAATGAGCGTGATTTGTTTTGCAGGGCTGGGCGAGCGAGAGAGTGCAGCCAGGGAGGAGCGAGGAGTGCAGCCAGGGAGGAGCGAGGCGCAGCCGCTTCTCCCGCAGACGGGCGGTAGATATCTCTCCTGTCCAGGGTTCAGCAGGGCTGTTGAAATACGATCCTTTATTCAGAAATCGCAGATGCAAACTAGCTCGGTTTAAAGGTAACTTAAACGCCGGTGTCTTGGGCTTTAATAAGAGTCCCCGGGTGGGGTGGGGCGCTGGGGGATGCTCACTCGCTTTCCTAGCCTGTTGCAGAGGTGAGTGTGGACGGTTCTGGGGGCTCAGGGAGTGGCAGGTGAGGCACGCGAGGGGTGTGTATGGGGGAGAACGGGGAGTTGTAACCAGCGCGGCGGTTGTTCTGGTCTACACTGGTCTCTTCTATATTTCTGTTTCTTGCCCGTTCCAGAAGAGGTGACTTGCTCTGCTTGTCCCAGTCGATGCGGTAGACACAGTCCAGGCTCATTCAGCAACTATTCACTGAGCGCGTAGTGTGTGTCAGAGGTGGGATTAATCCTTGGGGATGCAGAGGTGATGAAAACAAAGTCCTGCCTCTCCAGAAGCTCACACCTGGTGGTGGTGGTGGGGAAGGGCTTTGAAAAGGAGGGCTGATAAGTTCAGTAATGGTGATGGGAAAACGCAGTGGGAGCAGGGAGGAGGAGTGCGTTGATGGTGGCAGAGATTACTTTAAAAATGATGGAGTAGGCATGACATGGATTTCAGCAGTGGTTGGATCCCTCTCTTGGTCCTTGGTAACCTATATCCTCTCTCACGCCATCCATCACCATCACTGCCACTGGGTGGGCAGAGCCTTGCAAGTCTCAGCAGGGCTGGCGGTAGCAGGAACGTGACTAGACCCCAGTAGACATGGGAGACCCAGAGAGGAGCACGCCCGATGAAGGTCAGACTTCTTATTTTTTCCTTTTTTAAACAAATGATTTTCCGGAATTCCAAGACTATGAAGGTTTTGAAGCGTCACTTCACAAAGACAGGGACTCTGGAAAATTCTAAGGGGGTTTCAGGGCAGATGAGTTTCTGTCTTCTCCCTGAGTCCCTGACCCATCTGTTCTTGTCCCAGAACAGTTCAAAAGGAAAACTCTGACCTTGGTTGTCCCTAAATGGGTGGAATATAGAAAAGCTAAAGGTGTTACTACTGATCTTCTCTGGGAGATGAAAATCCAAACTCAAGGATGTTTCTTCTGGACAAAAGCTGTGGTGGGTGACGAGAGATGGTAACATGAAGAGCTCTTATGCGGTGCATACTTGCCAGAGATGTGTGTCCCATGCACTTTGCACCTACACCATCTTTAAGGTGTTTGAAAAGCAGCTTGGTGTCCTGCAGGGAGCATGGGCACTGATGCTCAGACAGACCTAGGTGAGTGTGTTGGGCAAGTTACTTGGCTGCTCTTTGAGCTTTGGTTTCCTGATTTGTAAAATGGAGACAACAGTAGGGTTGTTGTAATAATTACAGAAAAAAATACTTAAATGTGTTTGCTTGTTGTCAAATGATTGTTATCAATAAATTGCCCGGCACAAAGTAGGTACTCAAGAAATGGCAGTTCATTCATTAGTTGAGTTCCTACTAGTGTCAGGCACTGCTCTATGAGTAAGGGATATGGAACTGAACAAACTAAAATGCTTACCCTCAGGAGCCTAAGTTGATGTGTGTGTGTGTGTGTGCACGTGTGTGCACATACATGTGTGTAAGATAGTGGACAAATAAATAAGGAAATATACTGTGTATTAGCCAATGAGACACTGTAATGTAGAAAAATAAAACAGGCTAAGAGGATTGAGAAGTGCTGCCAGAGGGTGGGGGGGCTTTTTTTTTTCTTCTTTTTAATGCAGCTTGGTTGGGGAAGGCTTTGCTTTTAAATGACATTTGGCCAGACCTCTGCGGAAGTGAGGGAGGAAGCCAGGGATTCTGGGCAGAGTAACAGCATCTGCAAAATCCTGTGGCAGGAGAGAGGCACGTTTACCAGTACTGGAAAGGAGGCCAAGGAGGCTGCGGCTGAGTGGGTGAGGGGGACAGCAGTGGGAGTTGAGGTCAGAGGGGCAGCACAGCAAGGTCGTTGAGGCATTGTGTCTTACGATTTCTGTTTGTCACTAAAATATATGGGCTGAGTTCCTGCTCAAGGAGTTGGCTGAAATCCTAAACTCTATGTAGACACAGGTTCTTGTGGTCACTCGAAGCATAAACGAATGCAGCAAGCAGAAGGCAAAAATCTTTGCAAGGCAGTAGGAAGCATGGGAGTTAGGGAGCTGGTGTGACACAGCATTCACATCTCTTTTATTCAGATTGAGGACTGCATTTGTGCTTCTTTTGAATGTTAGTATTATGTTTCTTTGTTTTCTTTCCCCTACAGTGAAATAAAAGGTCATCTTTAGCATATAGTCCAGTAGATATTTGTCCTTGCTAGTCATTATTCTTTTTTCCTTTGAGAATGAGAAGAGTTTCTATGGTCATGGAAAAGTGTTAAGATCATCTGGAAATATACTGACCTTCAATGTACCATGATATCACATGGCAGATTTATTTGAGGTTTTCATCTTATAGAAGCCTTAATATAAAGATCAGTTTGCTGCTCTGCCTTTTTGAGACTTTGTTCCTCTAGAGAAAGCATGGTTTTGGGATCTGAGAGCTCCATCATCCAGATGTCTTTGGTGCAGAAGGGCTACTGCAGTGTGTTCCAGGGACAGAAATGGGGCTGGATGCCTAAGAACCTTGTCAAAGTTTTTGTGAAATAGGACATGGTGAGCCTGGGTCAAAATCAGGGTGTCTGACTGGGTACCCCCCAGGTCATCTTAGAAGGCAACATTTACTTCTGTGAATTTACTTCATCCAAGGTCTGGTTTTTAGTCTTGTTGCCTCAGAGACCTGATCTGTCTCTCTGGGCCACATTACAGTGACCTTGTTCACTCACATGCTAGTCTATTGATTTGCAATGACTGAGATACTGTGTGGCATGGCTAGTGCGACATCTTCCTGCAGAACTCCTGTCATAAGAATGAAACTGGCCGGGCTTGGTGGCTCAGCCTGTAATCTCAGCACTTCGAGAAGCTGAGGCGAGTGGATTGCTTGAGCCTGCGAGTTTGAGATCAGCCCGGGCAACTTGGCAAGACTTGTTTCCACAATAAATAAAAAATTTGCCGGGCGTGGTAGCACACGCCTGTAGTTCCAGCTACTTGGAAGGCTGAGGCAGAAGGATCTCCAGAACCCAGCAAGTCGATGATGGGATGGCTGTGAGTGTGCCACTGCTCTCCAGCCTGGGTGACAGAGTGACATTCCAACTCAAAAAAAAAAAAAAGAATGAAATTACATGGAGGTTTCCTGATGCACATTTACTGAGAGCAAAGCAGCTTAGATGGCTACCTTAAGGATTAATTATACACATCAGGGCTGATCTTGCCAATGGGATGACAGACCAAACCACCTCCAAACTTAGTGTTATTTTCTCACATGGTTGTGTGTTGGCTGAGCAGTTTTGCAGACCTGAGCTGTGCTTGCTTGATCTCAGCTGTGTCTGCTCATGTGATTTTGGTCTGCTGATGGAGTTTCTGAGGGCTGGCTGCTTTAGGATGGCCTCAGGTGGGATGACTTGGCTCTGCTCCACGTGGTCACTCATCCTTCAGTAGTCTAGCCTGGCATGTTCACACGATAGTGGCAGGTGGCCAACAGAAAGTGGAAGCTTGCATGGCCTCTTAAGGCCTAAGCTTATGACTGTCACATAGTCAGTCACTTTATCCTTGTCTAATGACAAATGAAAGACACAAGACAGCCCAGAGTAAGGGCTGGGGAAATAGACTCCACTTCTTTTTTTATTTTTTGAGTGAGAGTCTCACTCTGTTACCCAGATTGGAGTGCAGTGGTATAATCACAGTTCACAGTAGCCTTGAACTCCTGGGCTGAAGTGATTCTTCCATCTCAGCCTTCCAAGTACCTGGGACTAGAGGTGCACACCACCATACTTGGCTAATTTTTTTGATTCTTTAAATTTTTAAAAAAAATTTTAAAGACGTGGGGTACAATTCAGGGTTAGGGATACAAATGTTCATTATGCAGATACCCTTGTTGATGAGGTATCTCCCCCACCCACCCCCAGATTCCCACTACTGTCAATCCTTTTCTTATAGTATTACAATAATACTATCAAGGTCCACTTATGAGTGAGAACATGTGATACTCAGTTCTTTGTTTCTATGACAGGTCACTCAGTATTATAGACTCTAAGTCCATCCAAGTTGCTGTGAAGTTCATAATTTTGTTCTCCTTTATGGCTTTTATTTTTTTTTGTAGAGATGAAGTCTTTCTATGTTGCCCAGGCTGGCCTTGAACTCCTAGGCACAAGCAATCCTCTTGTCTTGTCCCCCTGAAAGTGTAGACTCCATTTCTTGATAGGAGGAGCTACGTAGTCACATTGCAAAAAACATGGATACGGGGAGGGAAAGAATTTGGGATATTTTTGCAATCAGTCTACCATAGGTACCTTAATGTTGAAAGTCCCCTTGGCTAAGTTTCTTTTTCTTTTGGACTCTGCTTTAACGGGCAGAATTTATACTTGCCCTTGTGACTCTCCCCTTTTCTCTGTGTTTCTATGGTTGACCATCTATAGACATATGCATCTTCAGATAGTCATTCATTCCCTACATATTTATTGAGTAGTCCCTATGTGTCAGGGCATGTTATAGGCAGTGGATCCAGTAATAATAATAATAATAATTAACCAAGATTCATCTCATGAAGCATTCATTCTAGTTGGGGGAGACAAATAATATGTAAATGAATAAGTAAATGTGTAATATCAATGATTAAGGAATATCAAGTAGGAAAAGGAAGATGGGGAGTATCTGGTTGAATTGGGGTGGGGGGTAAGGTGAGGTGAGGGGTGAGTGTTTAATATAAGGTGGTCAGAGTGACATGAAGGAAGCAAAAGAGTGTGCTAAATGGATATCTGGAGAAAGACCTTTCTGCGTAGGGAAAACAACAAGTGCAAAGGCCCTGAGGCAACAGAGTACTGGCATACTCCAGGAAGAACAAGGAGACTCAAACAGAAGAAACGGAATGAGACAGAGTGACCATGGGAGGAGATGAGAGCAGAAAAGTAGCAGGGAATCTGGTAATGCAAGGTCTTGTAGGGCTTTGTGTGGTCTTTGGCCTTTACTTTGAGAGATATGGGAAGCCACTGGAGAATTTTAGGAACAGGATATTATTATCCAATTTGCGTTTTACAACGATCACCTGAGCTTTAGACTTAGACTAGACTCTGACAGGCAAAGGTGGAAACAGGGAGATCAGCCAAGATGCTGCTGCTGTGATCCATGTGAGAGAAGATGGTGGCTTGGATCAAGTGAAATAGTGGTTGAGATGGTAAGAAATGGCCAAATATTGATATATTAGATGGTAGAGTAGATAGGGTTTGCTGATGAGTTAGATTTAGGGTATGAAAGAAAGAAGGGAGTTAAGGACAACTTCATGGATTTTGACTTGAGCATCTGGATGGAGTAGCCATTGACTGAAGTGGAGAATGAGCAGTTATGGAGCTCAATTGGACATTCAATGGAGATGGTAAGTAGATATTTGCATATGTGAGTCTAGAGTTCAGGCAAGAAGTCCAGGAAGGAGACATAAGTCACTGCTGTATCACCATTGCCCAAAATACTGCTTGGCACATAGCAAGTGCTCAATGAATATGCATTGAATGGGTGAATGGAACCATTTAATTACTAGAGTTGACTGCAAATCTTTGCTTTGGTGAATATCGAAGTGTAACTCCCTGAAGTTATTCCCTTTCTTCACAAGGTCTCATGGGAGCCTTATTGTGGATCTTGTGGACTAAAAACAGACTTTAAATGTGAAGGCTCCAATTGCTTATATTTTACAGAAAGCAATGTGTGGCGACAAGAAGAGGAACAAGTGGAAACCAAAAAATAGCTCATACTTTCAAAAAAAGAGAAAAGATTCTTCAGAGAGAGGTGGCTGAAATTCAGGGGTGTGATGTTCTTGGGTTATTATTGTACCACTCTTAATTTAAGATAAAGCAGAAGCAAGAAGGAATCCTGAAAAGGGGAGAAATTTATTTAAATAAATGTATGCTGAGTGTCACCAGCTTGCTTGAAAAATCTCACATCTACAGTATCTTGTATAATGTGTTCCTGTTTATAAAAGGAAGAAACAGGCAATAGCCTCATAGGAAAAGGGGTGGGCTGGTATGACTTCAGCCTCAGACTATGGTTACTGTCCATTTGCTCCCCATAGTGTGGCTGATTATGTGTGAGTGTGAGTTTTATTTACAGTGATATTGGGGGGAAGTGAAATGAGAAAAG
>CAUYQG010119862.1:45-15629 GCA_963574415.1 Tarsius wallacei | reverse complement strand
TGGATTGCCTGAGCCCGCGGGTTCGAGACCCGCCTGGGCAGGCGAAACCTCATCTCTACAATAAATCAAAAAAATTAGCCGGGCGTGGTAGCGCGCGCCTGTAATTCCGGCTACTCGGAAGGCGGAGGCGGAAGGATCGCCAGAGCCCAGCAGGTCGAGGCTGCGGTGGCCGGGAGCGGCCACTGCACTCCAGTCTGGGCAACAGAGTGAGACTCCAACTCAAAAAAAAAAAAAAAAAAAAGAAATGATAGATCATGTTTGAGAGAAACTTCAGTAACTTGGCCCTTTGTTCAATAATTTAGGGAGATGATACTCAAATATATTATTTCTTGTTTATGCCAATAATAGTTGTATTAAAATCATTAAAAACTACATGATAGGAAAAACATTTACAACATACTTAAGAAACCAAAAGTCAGACAAACAGTCATAAAACATAAAGGGCTCATCTACTTTGGGCTTCTGCTATGATTATAATGGCATAGACATCAAAAACAAGTCCCTAACTCAAGAAATTTAGATTTTAGTAAGAAAACAGTAAACATACTATAGTTTCCTGGGAACATCTACTTACTGTGTCATGATGGAACCCTGTGAAAATGCAAAACCAAAGACTGTATCTATGTGAAGAAATGCTATGAGGTTAAACCCAACTTAACAGAAACAGCCTTACAAGTAAAAGGGAGTCAGAGAAAAGAGAAACCATACAACTAGTCTCCCACCCCATTTCTTTTGAAATTGTAAAGTATTTTGTTTCTTACTCTGTAATAACATTACCTTAAACACAAGAGACTATCAGTCATACTTGTACTTACACAAATAACAATCTCGCTAAGTTGTCTATCATGAATTACTGTGGTTATAACATCTATGAAGTTCTTTGAAAATTACAGCAATGTACAAAAGTAGCTTACTGTTTTAATTTGTGGCTTTGTAGATTAGGGATGTGAAACAGGGAAAAGTAATGAGAGTGTAAATTAAATTGCCATTTGATAGTGAAATAAAAGAACTTAAATAGCTGAGCTACAATTAGTTTTCGTTATTCCCTATGGTTCATGTGACTCAATTAAGTTGTTGAAAATTGATGTTATTTAGGCTTCTTTATGATAAGGAAGTTGTAATCAAATCAAAGTAGAACTGCTACCTTGAGTCAACTTCTAAGACAAAATTAGCTTCAATATATAAACTACCATAAATCATTTTATTACCATATTTCATATAATCTTAAAATCTGGAAAGGATGTAAGCAAATGTCTACTCCAGTTGTTTTTATCAGAATTTAATAAAAATTACAGGTACTCATGCCAGAAAAACGAATTTATTCCATAAATGAAAAAAGTATGTAATTTCACAGAACTAATTGGAAACTTTTTCTATTTTCACCTGGTTCAGAAATCCTGATCTTGTTCAATCCTCTCAACTTACAGTTGAGGAAAACTAATGCTCCCAAAAGTTAAGTGACTTTCCCAAGAATATAGTTTATATCAAAGAAACTAGAACACACATGTCATTTTCTAGAACAAACTTTTATAAAAACCATTAACACTCTGTAAGGTAGCATTACATCTTCAAAACAACCATGTGCAAGTATTATTATCCATGGTTTATAAAGAAGGAATCTGTAGTCTAAACTGATAATTTGCAAAGATGAACAATGGAGCTAGACTTCACACTCTAATTCCATTCTATCACACTGTATCAAACAATAAAATAAGAAAAACAAAATGAAACAGCAAGTGACAAAAAAAAAAAAAAAAAGGACAAAGACCAACTCAAATTATACATAGTGTCACAGGCCTCAACTAGGGGTCAAAGAAAAGTGACAATTAAATCAACAGCAAACAAAATAGAAGACCAAATAGTAGTACAGTAAGTCCCCTTTACAACAAAGTCCCATTCCAAGAGTCCATTCATAAGTCCAATTTGTTCATAAGTCCAACAAAGTTAGCTTAGGTACCCAACTACCACAATTAGCTATATAGGACTGCACTGTAATAGGTTTATAGTACTGTTCACACAATACACAAAAAACCAACACATAAGATATTTTAAAAACATTTTTAATATTACAGTACAGTACGTTGAAAATACATCAGACACATGAAGTAACTCAAGTGATTGGACATGCAAACACACGTTTGCATCTATCAAACTTCACAACTTGAAGGTTTGTATGTCGGGGATGACTGTATTCCAAAAATCTGCTATCCATCATTCTAGTATAAAGCCATGTAAGGGTCGTATCATTAAAAACCAGGGGTGGTGAAGTTTTCAAATAGTAAAATAGCCAACATTATTCAATGCTACAGAAAAGTAGGAAAGGTAACCATTAAGTCTGGTAATAGGCTGGGCTTGGTGGCTCAGCCTGTAATTCCAGCACTTTGGGAGGCCTAGGCAAGTGGATTGCCTGAGTCCATAGGTTCAAGACCAGCCCAGGCAACTTGGCAAGCCCTCATCTCTACAATAAATAAAAAATTAAACCAGGCATGGTAGCGCACACCTACAGTTCCGGTTACTTGGAAGTTTGAGGCAGAAGGATTGCTGGAGCCCGACAGGTCTACACTGGGGTGGCCATGAGTGTGCCACTGCACTCCAGCCTGGGCAAGAGTGAGACTCCAACTCAAACAAAAAAAAAGGCAATAAGGAAATCAGTGGTGACCATTTCAAGACCCAATTCAGCATCAGAATTTGTCAAATCGAAAATTAGGTATTTCATGAAAAATTATGCATATCTAAAACAGTATTTTTAAAACTTACTTTGTAATGCCAAATCAATTTGTGCTACCAAATAAAGCACTTTAAAAGCATGACAAACAACCCATACTACATACTGTGAATTCATTTACCAGTATGACTGCCAAATCTAAAATTCATTAAACACAGTTTCAGGCAAGTGCTAACTAATCTACACAATTATTTCATTAAACACAACTCTGTAAGAGGGACTAACAGACCATCTCTACTAGGAAACTGAGGCAAAGAGAGATTAAGTAGATTGATCAAAGTGATTTTATCAAGTAATTACCAAGTACAAGGCATTACGGAGCTATAGATATGAAAAAATAAATAACCCTTCTCCTCAAAGAGCTTATAGAATAAAGGAAATGACAGACAATAGAGAACACTGTATATCAGTGCTATAAAAAATAAGTAGAGATCCACCTATGTGAGCAAAAAGGAGGAAAACTTCATTCAAAATACAGAAGAGGCGGTAATTTGCTAACTGATATTGGAGGAAAGCATGTTAAAGCAGTGAGATACAAAACAGGAGAGATAGAAATAGGCTTACTCAAGAAAAGTACTAAATAGCATGCAAAGAAATTTAAACTGTGTCCTATAGGCCAATGATTTTCAATCAGCACTCCTCAATGATTGAGCATTCTTCAGAGAAGTCCCAGAGGATATCTTTGGCTAGGGTGGTGGCAGGGTTGAAAAATTCACAAGTGAGTAAAGTCTGACACTGAGTGAAATGTGCCCAGATTTCTGATTCTGGCAAATAGACATATGAGAGTGATTTACATAAGTGTTAGGGATTATAAAAGGAGGAGTTTAGGGAAGAAAGATGAAACAGAACCCTTCCCTCATACTTTCTTAAGTACTTTCTTAAACCATGTCGATTATATATAATTCAGATGCTACTTGTGACCTAGGTTTACCTTAGCCTCATTTCATTTATTTAAACAGCTCAATAAAAAACAGATGGCCTAATTTTATATAGTACATTCTCAAAGAAATAAAGGCTAAAAAAAAAATCTTGTTTTATATCTACTAAGTCTTTAATAATTTTCCAGTTTAAAACAAAAACAAAAACGTACTTTCAGAGAGGAACTTCCATAAAGAACCAGCTATGAAAATACAGGAGAGAATAGTGATAGTAATGAAATGGTAAGTGGTAAGAGAAGGGGGCAAGACTCTGACAGCATACATTCTCAATAACTGAGTATGGGAATATAGAAATATAAACTCATATCAGAAAACCTTAATTATATTCCAATTTATATTTGTAATTTAGCCTGACACCTGACTTTCCTGCTCTAACATTCCATAATTATATATAAAAACTCACATCCTACAGTCACTATTGTCTTGTGATTTGCACTATGCTCCAACATCAAAGCAAGTCACTCATGTGGCTATCAGTGGGAAGTAAAGTTGAATTAGAATGCCACCATGAGCCGGGCTCGGTGGCTCAGCCTGTAATCCCGCGCTTTGGGAGGCTGAGGTGAGTGGATTGCCTGAGCCCGCGGGTTCGAGACCCGCCTGGGCAACTTGACGAGCCCTCATCTCTACAATAAATCAAAAACCAGCCGGGCGTGATAGCGCACGCCTGTAGTTCCAGCTACTTGGAAGGCTGAGGCGGAAGGATCGCCGGAGCCCAGCAGGTGGAGGCTGCGGTGGCCGGGAGCGGCCACTGCACTCCAGTCTGGGCGACAGAGTGAGACTCCAAATCAAAAAAAAAAAAAAGAATGCCACCATGATAGTGTTTTACCTTGATACAGCCACCTTTCCTCTCTATAAAGACTTCAAGAGGAAAAATGTATAGGAAACAATGACAAGGCACAGCACAAACACTCCAGCTCCATGAGTATTCCCCTGGAAAACTCTAAAAACCATGGACCAATCAGCATTCTCCTCCTTAAGGGAGGTCCCACGTTTTGGGGGGGTTTTTTTTTGTTGGTTTTTTTTTGGTTTTTTGGTTTTTTAAGTTGGAGTCTCACTCCGTCGCCCAGACTGGAGTGCAGTGGCCGCTCCCGGCCACCGCAGCCTCGACCTGCTGGGCTCCGGCAATCCTTCCGCCTCAGCCTTCCAAGGAGCTGGAACTACAGGCGTGTGCTACCATGCCAGGCTGATTTTTGATTTATTGTAGAGATGAGGTCTCGCCAAGTTGCCCGGGCGGGTCTTGAACCCGCAGGCTCAGGCAATCCACTCACCTCAGCCTCCCAAAGGCGTGGGATTACAGACTGAGCCACCGAGCCCGGCAGTCCCAAGTTTTATTTTGCTTAATCCCAACTCAAATGTTAACCAAAAGAACATTATTAAAATTCGATCGTTTAAAAATAAAAGTGGCTCTCTGTATTTTACTTGGTATGCCTTTAAAATGAAGCCACTTACCAATCTATTATACACACCTCCCAAAAAAAGAAATATTTTTAAAAGCATTCACATAAAAAACACATCGTATACAGTAACTATATCTGCAACATAAATTATTTTTCCACTCTCTTCTTGAGTTAACAATTTTAAAGGCATTATTAAATTTATTTCCAACGTTTTTCCTACACTCTTTTGGCTCATGCAATATTTAAATAAAAAAATTCAATTTGTACAATAAAAAGTTATTTCAATAAAAGAAACACATGGAAAATTCACTTCCCAACACACAAATGTTTTCTAATACTATTCACTGAGATTCAAGCAGGAGGGAGGGCTATATATACCTAAATAATCTTCTATTGATAATTAATAACTAATTCACAAATAAGGTCATATAGCTAGTTTTTAAAACATATAGTAGAAGCAGAACTCTGGAGTAAGACTTTAAATGTACAAGTTGTACAATCATGGGTAAAACCCTTAATTCAACAGGGACCTCCCTTAGCAAAGTACTTTAAGATACGAAATAAAATCAGAAATCAATTTGAAATGTCCTGAACAATAAGGAAGGTTATTCACAAAACAAAGAGTTAGAGCAATTACAAGGCTAGCTAAATCACATCACTCAAGTACCAAGCTCTTTCCATTTTTCTGCTCTGGTTTTGCCCTCGGGCTTGTACCTTCATACTTACAAGATGGCTTCAGCAACTCAAGCATCACATTCTCAAACACAAATCCAAAAGACAGGAAGACAAAATTTCTCTTCCTGTGTCCTTTATAAAGAAGACTGAAACTTGCCAAAAGCCAACACAATCGTATCACATGCTCACTCCTAAAGCAGTAACTTGCAAGATGCTAGAAAAAATCATGATGATCCTTGACTAACACAGATTATTGCTTGGAGCTGTCAAGTGTCCCAGCTTATCCCAATACTTAAACCAAAACCAAGGTACTGTTAGCAAAGACAAAAGTTAGGCATAAATAAAACTGTCTGCCACAAGCATCGGGCAAAGATATTTTGAAAATTCTCAATCAGTTCAGGTTGCTATAACAAATTACCATGAACTATGCAGAGGGGAGAGAGAGGTGCTTAAACAACAGAAATTTATTTCTCAAAGTTCTAGAGGCTGGAAGTCCAAGATCAGAGTGACAATATGGCCAGGTTCTGATGAGGGCTCTCTTCTGGACTACAGATAGCCACATTGTCATTTTATTCTCACATGGTAGAATGAGGACAAGAGAGCTCTCCGAGATCCCTTTTATAAGGTCACTAATCTCATTCACAAGAGCTCTACCATCAGGACTAAATACATCATCTACCAAAGGCCCCACTTTCTAATATTTTCACATTGAAAATTAGGATTTCAATCTATAAATTTTGGGTACACACTCAATCTATTGCAATAGTCTAACTGAAATGTCTAGCATCCTGTCTGCTCTATTGTTACTGGTTTGATTTTTCTTTTCCTCAAATAATTAACCCTTATTTTCAATTTCCAAGTTTGTTAAATTTAGAATGTTATACAGGCATTTTATTCAATTTAATATTCACTGAGAATAGCAAACATGCCACAATATATAACCAATTTTATACCTTAAATTTTACCACAAAGTTCAAACTAACTTGCCAATGGTTTGCTCTGTCTCCAAGCAGCAAAGACTTTGTGCCAAAATCTTTCCAAAAACTGAGTCACATCATATTGACAATGATGTTAAGCCATCTCTAAAAAAAAATTTATAAAATATACAACAAACATTTCCATTAAACAAAATCACCACCACAGTTTATTTAACCTATACTAAAGGTTATCTTTTAACCTTTCCATTAATGGTACTTGACTTCTCATGGTAATATGAAGGGAAAAGAACATTTCTTTTTCACCTTCAAATGTCAAACCTTGTAGGTATCTTTATATGATCAACCAAAACTTTACTAACAATAAATATACCAGTAAATAATTTATTTTATTCTTAACTTTTTTCAGTTAATTAATGCATTTAGGATGCTATTCTATGTTAAAATTTTTATCATAGATTTCAAGACAATCTTTAAGCTTACTGTTGACCTTTCTCCTTCCAGGACTAAACAGAAATAAAGACAGACTGGCAGGAAGGCAGGCAGATACATACCAATTACTATGAAAAAAATACATTATATTTTTCTAAGTAACATTTTTGAAGCTTTAATAGTCAACCAAAATATTTATATGTATTTCACATATCTATGTATAAGAGAAATCAGATTTTTGTAAGATATGAGATCCACGTACAACTCCCCAAGAAATAATGTGTAGCCAGCAATGCTGTGTACTATCTGCAAAATACAGGATAAGAACTACAAAGATATATGAAACTAGCCAGTAGATTAGATAAAAAGTAAAGTTCTAGAATGTCAAAATTTGTTTTCCATAAAATAGCACTATAACAGCAATAAGATAACAGATGGACCAGATGGGCAGAGGGAAGGATCAAGAATTCCCTTTTAGATATGTTAAATTTGAGAAGCTGCAGAAATCTTGCCTGATAGAAATAAAAACTGAGCCAGGCTCGGTGGCTCAGCCTGTAATCCCGCACTTTGGGAGGCTGAGGTGAGTGGACTGCCTGAGCCCGCGGGTTCAAGACCCACCTGGGCAACTTGGCGAGACCTCATCTCTACAATAAATCAAAAAATCAGCCGGGCATGGTAGCGCGTGCCTGTAGTTCCAGCTACTTGGAAGGCTGAGGCGGAAGGATCACCGGAGCCCAGCAGGTGGAGGCTGCAGTGGCCGGGAGCGGCCACTGCACTCCAGTCTGGGCGACAGAGTGGGACTCCACCTCAAAAAAAAAAAAAAAAGAAAAGAAAGAAAAACTGGATAGGCCAGCAGAAACAGTATCTATTTGTCACACACATGAACGTGTGTGCATGCAAATTGTTACATAACAAATATAGATATGTTCATCATTTACCAGTTTTCCAGCAGGGGAACACATTACTCCTACATTTAACCAAAAGCAAATTTTATATATTTGTGGGATTTGCATGATATTCCAGGAGGGATTCTTATGGAGATAAGCAGCCATGAGATTGTCTGATACACCAAATAAATCCTGGAGATCACTGATATAACCAACATCAGACATAGGCATAACAGATCACAAATCTAAAGTCAACTAATAGTTAGGGCTAAACAGAGAGAGAATGAAAAAGTAAACATGGCAAAAGGTTAAGAGTTGATGAACTGTGGCTTATGTTACAGTTCCCTCTTTCCTCTTCTTTGTGCCTTACACGTCCAACAGAGCACACATATGGGGCTAAACACGCTGGTGGTGTATATACTTGTATGTGGACAAAAATATCCTAAACATATTCTTTTGAGTTCCTGACTCTTACTTCCTAGGTTTGTATGGAACTTGCAAGTGGAGGGACTGAATGACTTGTCCTGGCCCATCTTTTCAAGGATATTTGTATAGCACATAGTCATGGAAGAAAGACAGTCCTCCCCCAGAAAAATGGGCATGTTAATAAAGATATCGTCTCCCTCTAGGGCAGAGGTCAAGCAAACTTACTGCCCATTTTAAAAGATTGGTTTTCCCAAATTCAAGGCTCCTCTCCTGCAATGCAGCTCTCACCTCATGTGGGCGCATCACCTACCCCTCCTCATGTTGTTCTGTGTGAACTAAAGCGCAAGAAACTGAATGCTGATGATACTGACAATTCTATTGCTGTGACTAATAAACTCTCCATCATCTATCATGCAGGAATTTCATGTCTTTTGCCATCATCTGTGATACTGTGACACTCTTGACAAGCAGCTTTGGCTATTCTAGGTAAGACCTGTCACTTGCAATCACTCTTCAAGGGGTTATAAAACATATACTGTACTAGCCTATATAAATACTGCAGGCCAAATACGGTGACTCACATCTGTAATCCCAACACTTTGGGAAGCCAAGGTGAGAGGATCACTTGAGGCTAGAAGTTCAAGACCAGCCTAGTCAACAAGAAACCTTGTGTTTACAAACACTTAGCCGTGGTGTCACACACTTGTAGTACCAGCTACTCAGGAGGCTGAGGCATGAGGATCCCTTGAGTACGAGGCTGAAATGAGTCACTGAAATGAGTCACGATGTGCCCAACAAAACAAAACAAAACTGCTTGACATCTATATCATCTATGTATTTTCTAATATGTGCAATATGTGTAGACATGTCAATGTATAATTACTATGCATTATTTCTTGTGCTGTGTTTGCAAACTTTTCTTCCACTAAATTCTTTGCTTAAGGGTAACATCCACTGCTTACCTCCGTCCTCTCCCTTTTTATCATTTGATAAAATAGCAGAGTCTATTTCATAGATGTGCCATGAAAAAAATTGGATATTGTACATCTCAATGTAAAACATACGTAAAAACATTAACGAGAGAGTTAGGGTTCAGAAATTACCTGCTGGGTACAACATTCACTATCTGGGGAAAAGGCTACCTGAGACCCAATCCCCACCACTGCACAACATGTTCATGTAAACAGCATGCATATGTACCCTAGAGTAAAACTGAAAAAAAAACTGATGACATACAGAAGTTTTGCCATAGAGTGATCTGAGTTCCTCCAGGTACATACCTGTACATGCATATTGCAGTACTATTCACAATGGCAAAAACATCAAACCAACCATGCTGCCCATCAAAAGAGGAATGGATTTTTAAAATGTGGTACATATATACAATGGAACATTACACAGCCATGAAGGACAAAATTATAAACTTTGCAGCAACTTGGACAGACTTAGAGTCTGTAATACTGAGTGATCTATCACAGAAACAAAGAAATGAGTACCACATGTTATCACTCATAAGTGGACCTTGAACAATTATCATAATACTATAAGAAAGGGATTGGCAGTAGTGGGAAACTGCCGGGGGAAGAGGGGACACACCTCATCAACAAGGGTGCCTCCATAATGAATACTTGTACACCTAACCCTGAATTGTACCCCACATCTTTAAAATTAAAAATTAAAAAAAGAAATTACATCAAAGGCAACTGAAATATGTTTCATTCAGGCAAACACATTAATTCTCTTAGAAAATACTTACAAGCTGTTTAATTTTTCATATTGCATATCCATTGTTATCTATATATCATAGCCTATTAGGTAATCACATTATTTGCAGAGAGGGTAAATTATTATAACAGCTGCTTCTGATGATGGTAAAGTCAGTAATATGCTGGAAATAATTACATAATTTGATCCCTTTTTACATTATCAGAAGAGGTCATCATAAATTACAACAATTATAAATGAAGATGATTAACTGATAAGTGTTAATGATGTAAGAAATAGAAAAACTGTCCAAATAAAACACAGTTGCACTAGATATGTAAATGATATACTACTAAGAAGGCAAAGTCTCCCACAATCTCAAATCACTTAACATAAGTGAGGATTCAAAAATTAGTTTTTAATGACCATTTTCAATGTAATTAAGGAAAGTGACCATAAAAAATCTCCAATTTTCTTTGCCTATTCACTTGACTATTTATCTTGAATACTAAATTCTCAAATATAAAAAAACTATTTTTAATGAGTGAAAATGTCTTCATGAAGAAGCATATGTGTGTATAAAAATGCACAAATACATAATACATACACACAAATTCACACAATACCACCAATTCTCATATTACACAAACAACATAAGAGTCTGGAATTCTATGTGTTTTAGAATAAGTAAGAGATACTTTATTCCAGAGGCCATACAGTTTACTATTATTATAAAGTTAGTTTGTTTAGTTAAAAAAATCTTATCACATTTCAGAATCTCATACTACCTAATACCTTCATTTAAATGAGGAATATATACTAATAGCAACCACTTAGTGATCATGTTATGTTCTAAGCATTGCACTAAGCACTTTATATACATATTATTATTTAATTCCAACAACAACCCAGAGTTGTATGTATCATATCTATATTTTAAAACAAGGAAACTAAAATTCAGGGAGATTAAATGATTTGTCTGATGTCATATAATTAGATAGAAACTGGGACCATCAGTCTGACTCAAAAACCAATGGTGGTAACTATTCCTGCTGTAATTTTTACTTCCTTTAAAGCAACTAATGCTCATTCTTGATTCTGGGCTCAATTCTGTACTTCAATTTGGCTTCCCTCAAAGGAAGAGTAATGACCATTTTCAATGTAATTAACTGCTCATGCCAAGTCACTTAACGACTCTGGTACATATATCAGAAGTATTTACTGTGGTAAACTAAGTTCCAACTGATATATTTTCCGATTTAATGGTGTCAAATCTTATACTAGCATCTGGTTTTAAAGTCAGTAAGATAAAAAGAAACCAAATATACTCAAAACAGCCCAGGGTTATCACTAGTAAAATACAACATTGGTGACCCACCTCTTCTCATTGTTTCCAATATAATGTTTTTTTTCAATGATGAAAGAGATCACAGTTTGTCAACTGAGTACCAGATATGGAAATTGGCCTATACTTCGGAGACAAGCACACTCACTAAAATATCAAAACATCAAATATTTAAGTTCTTACTTTGCTCTTTTCCTTAAGTAAAATATGTGTATAATGTAATACCATCATATATTTAGCATCAAGTGCTCCAGCTTAGGAGAAATAAAAGTAATTTTAAAGACACATATTTTTAACCCTCAACAATGTTCTCCCTAATTTTTCATTTTTAAATATATTGTATGAAATATATATATATGTGTGTGTGTGTGTGTATGTATATATATATATATATATATATATATATTATTTTTTTTTGAGTTAGAGTCTCACGCCGTCTCCCAGTCTGGAGTGCAGTGGAATGATCACGGCCACCCCAGCGTCAACCTGCTGGGGTCAGGTGATCCCTCCGCCTCAGCCTTCTAAGTAGCCAGAACTACAGGTGTGCGCTACCAAGCCTGGCTAATTTTTTGATTTATTGTAGAGACGAGGTCTCACCAAGTTGCCCAAGCTGGTCTCGAACCCCTAGGTTCAGGCAATTCTCTCGCCTCGGCCTCCCAAAGTGCTGGGATTACAGGCTTGAGCCACTGCGCCCAGCTGTATGAAATATTTTAAGAGAAACACATGTTATTGTAATTTAGATTTAATTATACTTAAATAACAAATATTTTCACATATTAAAGTAGTCTTACAACTGATGCTACAAGCATGCACACTTTTTAGATATGTTTTTTTCCCCTTCAATTGTAAGTTAATGTGGTCATAGTGATCTGCCTAGAGATAAAACCTCAGAACATCCATGTTGTTCCTCATCACCTTTTATTGCCTCTGCTCTGGTAATGCATGAAAAAAATTGTCTACACTTCAATCTCCTACCATTCTCATGAACAACTATGAAATCTAAAACCATTGGAATATGGTATATAAATATCAAGTGCTAGAAAATATATCTTTAACTTATATTGGCAAGTACAACTTTAAGATAACAGTGGTTCTTCTCTAAATCCCTTACCAGACTCCACCAAAAAAGTTATATGCTCTACTTTCATGTTTAAAAAAGAAAAGCTATGAGAAATACGTTGGTTAACACTAAACACACTATTGTTTCAGGCAAAGAATACAGAGAAAGAGAGTCATAGTTACTTTGCATGTGAGGTTATTTTTGCACTCTCTCTACTCAGTTATTAAAACAGTTGGTAATATCTTAAACACAATTCTGATTTTGAACCATGTGTAGGTGTATAAATTCACCTGAAAAAAAATCATCTTGGATTATATAAGCAGAACACTCTTACCAAAACAGTCCACGATCAGAAACCTTATTCACATTCCCAAATACATTTTCTTCTGAAGCTGCCAAATCAATTATCCTTGATAGACAACAAATTCACAAATAATACTAAAACTACTTTAAATACACTCGCTTCATATTTCACTTCATCGAAGTTTAATGATAGACTACGACTGAAATCAGGTAGTCTGAACTTCAGAAACACGTGTGTAACACAAATATGAGGTTACTCTCACATCCACTGAGATCCACATAAAGAAAAAAATAAACATTTAAGATGTATAAGAAGACAGAATAACTTAAAACACATTCTCAATATCCTGTATTGCCTCTTGAAATGAATAAAGAAAGGAGCAGTGTAAGAAAGTAAGAGGCAAATACTTCCTGTAGGTTTATAAATACTTCTGAAGGGTATTTTCACATCCAACACACCCCTTTTCATGACAGGAGATGCCTTATGCTCGGTCTCCAGCTGAGAATCAAAGCATACCGGGACTGAAAGGCGTGAAATGCCCAGAAGCAGAATCAAGTGGATGCTTCCCGGCTGTTTTCCAAAACAACACTGGAAAAACTCCACCTCCGAGGCTGCTGGGCCCAAAGGAAACGCCCCAGGGCCTCCCACCCACGCGGCTGCCGCCCCGCGGCCGCCGTCGCCCACGCCCACGGCCCGGCTGCCTAGCAACACAGCAGCGCTGCCTAGCAACGCGGCCCGCCCCGGCCCGCCCCAGCCCACAGGGGAAGGCCAAGGGGATTCGTTCTACCTCCTTTTTCTTCTGTCCTCCTCCAAGCTGGATGCAGAGGAGCAGCAGCAGGAGGAGAAAAGGAAAGCTCCCGGTGGGCAGGTACCGCAGCCGCCGCCCCGCCTGCCTGCGGCGTGAAGGAGCGCCCCGGCCCCCCATCGTGGCAGGGCAGTGTCTCCTCCACGCGCGGTAGCCGTGCGCGCCCAGCTCCTACCGCACCGCGCCTGCCCGGCCGGCCTCCGGGAGCCCTCTGGCTGGGCCCTCGGGGGCTGCAGCGGCTTCGCGAGGGACCCGGGCAGCGGCCGAGGACGCAGAGGAGGAGACTGACGGAGCATCCGGTTCACCGGGAGAGGGACCTGGAAAGGCGCGGGATGGGGCAGGAAGTGGGCGTGGCGAGCGGGCCGGGGCGCCGTGGGCGCGGCGTGTGCTCCCGCCCGGAGCCTTCCGGAGACCCGCGCCTCGGGGGGCGACGGTTCTCGCGCTCGCTGACCTAACTAAACCCAAGGCTGTCCTGCTGCTGAAACCGTTGCTAGGTCCCAGGAATCCGCCAGGAATTCGTCCAACACTTCACCTGGAGCTTTGCGCTCACCTACTGCCTACTTGGATGATGGAGAGCTTTAGGAACGAGGACGTGGCTCCTGTAGCCACCTGCAGCCACCTGCAATCTCCATTCCCGTGGGGACACTGTTAGGGACACAGCTGTGTCTTCTGCGGAGCACTCAGAAGCCATCTAACATATCCAGAGACCCCCCCCCCGATGCACAGAAGCGCCCCACACCTTTACAGCTGTTCTTTCCAGCCACAACCGAGGGGCCTGAGTCACCAACCTGGACTCCACTTCGTTCATTCATTCAGCATTCATGGAGTGCCAAAGTGCAGGGCACTGTACTAGCCGTTTTGAATGCAAAAATGAATGGTACTTAAAATGTCATAGGACAGGAATGGAATTAAGAATGTATATCTAACACATGATATGGGCCTGGTACTGTTCTAGTGCGTCACGTGTACCCTATTTATTCTTCTACCTCAAGATTTCACTTGTGCCATGAACACCTTTGATAATCCGATGAAACCTACAGCCCAGATTTAAAATAGTGCATATTCTAAACGCATGAAATTAAATATATAAGGATTACTAAGAAATCAATTATAATGTAAATAGCACTCTCAAAATCAATTTACCTCCTTTCTCGTATTGATCAGCAAACATTTGTATTTTGGGAATACCGCAAAGCAATGTAAGTGTGAACCTATGCGTAAACATTCAGGCTTCACAGTGTGTTTATGATTGACCAGAGGCACAGAATTGTAGGATGCTTGGCCAACTAAGTGGCATGAGGACTGTAGATAAATTCTAAATCACTGCTGCAGTTCTAATAAATATAGTAATCTGGAAGCAGTGATGATCACGATATTTTAAGATATCTGCAACAACTGTATTGTGATTTGTAAATACTTTTTATAAGAAACAACGCCCAGTGGCTCAGCTTGTAATCCCAGCTCTTTGGGAGGTCAAGGCCAGCCCAGGCAAATTGGAAAGACCTACTCTCTTTATTAAAAATAAAAAATTAAGCCGGGCTCGGTGGCTCAGCCTGTAATCCCGCGCCTTTGGGAGGCTGAGGTGAGTGGATTGCCTGAGCCCGCGGGTTTGAGACCCACCTGGGCAAGCAAGACCTCATCTCTACAATAAATCAAAAAATCAGCCGGGCATGGTAGCGTGTGCCTGTAATTCCGGCTACTCGGAAGGCTGAGGCGGAAGGATCGCCGGAGCCCAGCAGGTCGAGGCTGCGGTGGCCGGGCGCGGCCACTGCACTCAATTCTGGGTTACAGATTGATACTCAAAAACAAAAAAAAAAAAAAAAATAAAAAAGAAAAAAAAAAACCAAATAAAACATACTTAGCATCTGACTTCTTCTTACAGTGAGAAATAGACATTGTTACTCCCCTGGTGAAAGTGACATCATCAACTCTCACCTCCATTACCATAATA
>CAUYQG010119859.1:0-28919 GCA_963574415.1 Tarsius wallacei | reverse complement strand
TCGGTGGCTCAGCCTGTAATCCCGCGCCTTTGGGAGGTCGAGGTGAGTGGATTGCCTGAGCCCGCAGGTTCGAGACCCGCCTGGGCAAGCGAGACCTCATCTCTACAATAAATCAAAAAATCAGCCAGGCGTGGTAGCGCGTGCCTGTAATTCCAGCTACTCGGAAGGCTGAGGCGGAAGGATCGCCAGAGCCCAGCAGGTCGAGGCTGCGGTGGCCGGGAGCGGCCACTGCACTCCAGTCTGGGCGACAGTGAGACTTCAACTCAAAAAAAAAAAAAAAAGAAAAGAGATTTGTCACAAATGAGTAAAAATCACCAGAAGAACACAGGTAATCCAAGTGTGCAAAAGAGACAGTATCCGAAAAAACAGACCTCAAAACTCAAACAACGGAAATCTCCCAGATTATAAATATGGAGATTAAAGAATGGATGGAAAGAATGATCAAAAATCAAGAAACACAAGAAGCAAAACTGCATGAAATCGTAACATATTTTGGCCATAAAAAATCCATCCATGAAATAAATAACAAACTGACAAGCATGGAAATCAGAATTAACCAGAGGAAAGAATCTCAGAGCTTAAAGATCACAATAAGGAATTAACCCAATCTGTTAAAAACACAGAAAAAACTATAAAAGAATGGAAATTAAACAACATATTTTAACATAACCAACAAATCACAAGAAAAATGTAAAGTATCTTGAGATTAGTAAATATAAAAAAAAGCTTTAAAACTTATTCTAAAAATTATAAAGTGGTGTAAAAATAGTGGAGGAAAATTAATCGCTGTAAGGGCCTAATTTTAAAAAAAGAGTGCTCTCAAAAGAATCAGCTAAACCTGCACATTAACAAACAAAATAAATAAAAACCTAAAACAAGAAAAAACGAGCTAATTTAAAAATTAGAGGAGAAATAAGAAAACAGAAATAGAAAAAAATGTAGAGAAAATACTTTTTAAAAGTTGGTTCTTAGAAAAAAATCAATAGACAAATGTTAGCTAGACTGACCAAGACCAAAAAAAAAAACAACTTTAAAAGTGAGAAGATTCAAATTACTAAAACCAGAATTGAAAGAGGGACATTACTACTGACTTCATAATTACAAAATGTACTAGATAACTGAAGTATAATGGGTAAATTCAATTAATATAGTGTATCATATCAACAGAATTTTTTAAATCGCCTGATCATTTGGAAAGACACAAATAAGGAATTTCACAAAAACTAACACACTTTCATGGTAAAAATACATAACAAACTAGAAATATAAGGGAACTTCCTCAACCTAATAAACAGCATCCATAAGAAAATCCACAGTTAACATCAGGCTTAATGGTATGAAACTGAAAGCTTTGCCCTGAAAATGTGGAGCAAACCAAGACGTTCGTTCTCACTTACACTATTTGTCATTAGGACATAAAATAAAATAATTAAAGAAACTAGGAGCAACTAGGACATAAAATAAAATAATTAAAGGAAGAACGAGAAACAAAGAAAGAAAAAGAAGGAAACATCCAAAAAAGAAGAGAGAAGGAAGGAGGAAATAAAATAATAAAAATAGAGAGACGGAAAGGAAGAAAAAAAAGAAAAGAACAAAAAAGAGAAGGCAGGAGGGAGGGAGAAAGGAAGGGGGGGAACACAGAGAGAAAGTGGGACGGAAGGGGGGGAACTAAAAGGCATCCCGATTAGAAAAGATGAAGTATAACTACATTTGCAGATGACATGATGTTGTACATAGAAAAAATTCTAAGGCTGCCACAGAAACCAAACAAAAGAGAGAGAGCTAATAAGCAGCTTCATTAAGGTTGCAGGATACAATATTACTACACATAAATAAATTAGATTTCAATGTACGTGAAATAAATGATCCGAAAATTAAATTTAGTAAAAAAATTATTTGCAAAAACAACAACAGATTAAAACACTTAGAAATGAATTTAACAAAAAAATTCAAGACTTGTACACTGGAAACCTTCAACTACATTGTTGAAAGAAATTTAAAAAGATTTAAATGGATCAGAAAATTGAATATAGATATAACAGCATATAATAGTGCTGAGACAACTAGATGTCCACTTGGAAAAAAAAAAGTGATTTCCACCACACACTCTCTAAAAAATTAACACAAAATTGAATAAAGACATATATGTAAGCACTAAAACTATAAAATTCCTATAAGAAAACAAAGGTGTACTATTTGTGACTGTGGTTTAGGAAGCAGTTTCTTAGAGATGACCTATAGCATAAACAACCAAAGAAAAATAAATTAATTTGACTTCTTCAAATTTGTAAGTTGTATGCAACAAAGGACACTATGAAAAGAGTGAATAGACAACACAGAGAGTGGGAGAAAATATTTATAAGTCATATAGATGATAAGGATCTAGTATTCAAAATATTTAAAGAATTCTTATAAATGAACAATAAAAAGACATACAGCAAAATTATAAAATAGACAAAGCATTTGAATAGACATTTTCCAAAGGTTGTAAACAACTGACCATGAAAAGATGCTCAATATAATTAGTTACTATGCTAATTCAAATTAAAGCCATAATGAAATTTAAAAGAGTTTTTTTGAAGTACAGGTGCACTTTTGTTGTGTACATAGTTTGTGTACTGTCAGAGTTTTTAGGGAATCCATCACACAAATAATGTACACTGTACCCACTAACTAATAACTCATCATCCAGTTCCCTCACATCTCCTCAACCATCTGAGTCTTCATTGTCTATCCTTTCACACTCTAAGTCCAGGTCTTCATTGAGGAGACAGCTCCCACTTATAAGTGAAAACATGGGTTATTTGACTTTCTATTTATGATTACTTCACTTAAGATAATGACCTACGGTTTCATCTATTTTGCTACAAAAGACATGGTTTCATTCTTTTTACGTGGAGCAGTATTCCATTGTGTAAATATAGCACATTTTATTTGTTCACTCCTCCATCAACGGACACTTAGGTTGATTCCATCTCTTTACTACTGTAACTAGTGTTGCCGATAAACAAACATACAAGTGCAGGTATCTGTTTGATATAGTGGTTTCTTTTCTTGGGGGCAGATACCCAGTAGTGGGACTGAAGAAACAAATTGTAGCTCTATTTTTGGTTCTTTGAGTAATCTTGACTAAGGGCAGTGACTCACACCTGTAATACGAGAATTTTGGGAAGCCAAGGCAGTAGGATTGCTTGAGGCTACGAGTTCAAGGAAAGCCTGGGCAGCATAAGGAGACTCCATTGCTACAAAAAATAAAAATAAAAATATATTCAGGTATGGTGACAAATACCTCTAGTACCATCTACTCAAAAGGCTAGGGTGGAAGGATCACTTGAGTCCAGGAGTTTGAAGTTGTAGTTATCTACGATCCCACTACTTCAGGCTGGTTGACAGAGACCCTAAAAAATCAAATCAAATCAAATCAAATCCATGCTGTTTGCCATAGTGGCCATACTAATTTACATTTCCATCAACAGTGAATAAAAGTTTTCTTCACATCAACACCAACATATTTGGTGGTTTGTTTTGTCTTTTTAAAAAATAACCATTTTATCCCTGATAAGGTGGTATCTTATTGTGGTTTTAACTTAACTTTCCTCTGTTGATTAGTGAAGTTGAGCATTTTTTTCCATGTTTGCTGGCCACTTGAATGTCTTCTTTTAAGAAGTGTCTGTTTATGTCCTTTGCCTAATCTTTAATGGAGCTATTTGGTTGTTTCTTGTCAATTGTTTAAGTTCCTTATACATTTTGGATATTTTTCCTTTGTCAGATGCATAGTTTGCAAATATTTTCTCCTATTTTGTAATGTCAGTTTACTCTGTTGATTGTTTCTTTTGCTGAGTAGAAGCTTTTTAGTTTAATTAAGTCCCATTTGTCTATTTTTGTTTTTGTTGCCTGTGCTTTTGAGGCCTTAGTCATAAATTGTTTGCCTAAATCAATATCCAGAGTTTCCCCTAAGTTTTTATCTAGAATTTTTATGGTTTCAGGTCTTATATTTGAGTCTTTAATTTTTCTTGGGTTGATTTTTCTGTATGGTAAGAGATAAGGATCTAGCTTTATCCTTCTGAATATTATTATCCAGTTTTTCCAGAACCATTTATTAAAGAGGTTATCCTTTTCCCAATGTATGTTCTTGAAAGCTTTGTCAAAGTTCTGTTAGCTGCAAATATGTGGCTTAATTTTGGGGTTTTCTATTCATGTTCCATTGGTCTATGTGTCTATTTTTATGTCAGTGCCATGGTGTTTTGGTTACAATAGTCTTGTAATATCTTCTGAAGTCAGGTAGTATGATGCCTCCAGTTTTGTTCTTTTTTTCTTTTTTTCTCAGCATTGCTTTAGCCATTAGGGCACTTCTTTTGATTCCATATAAATTTTAGGATTCTTTCTTCTATTTATGTGAAAACAACATTGATATTTTGATAGATACTGCATTGAATCTATAGATTTCTTTGGACAGTATGGTGATTTTAACAATATTGATTCTATCCATAAGCATGAGATGCTTTTTCATTCGTGTCATTCATCATTTTTTAATCAGTATTTTGTAGTTTTCCTTGTAGAGGTCTTTCACTTCCTCAGTAAATTTATTCCCAGATATTTTTGAACCATTGTGAGATTACCCTTTTGATTTCTTTCTCAGCTAGATTGTTATTGTGAAATATTACTGACTTTTGTACATTGATTTTGTACTTGCAACTTTACTTAATTCATTTATCAAATCTAAGAACTTTTTCTTTTCTTTTTTCTTTTTTTGGTGGAGTATTTAGGCTTTCCTAGATATAAGATCATATTATCAGCAAACAGGGATCATTTAACTTCCCATTTTTCAATTTGAAAAACCTTTTGTTTATTTCTCTTGCCTGATTGCTCTGGTGAGGACTTCTAGTACTAAGAGAATTAAAGTGGTAAAAATGAGCATATCTGTGTTTTTCTAGTTCTTAGAGAAAATGCCTTCAACATTTTCTCATTTAGAATGATGTTAGCTGTGGTTTTGTTGCATATGTATGTGGCCTTTTTTATGTTGAGGTATGTTCTTTCTATGCTTGGTTTGTGAAGATTTTTCATTAAAAAATGCTGAATTTTTCAAATGTATTTTGTGTGTCTACTGAGATAATCATGTGGTTCTTGTCCTTGATTCTCTTTTATATGATGTATTACATTTGCTGATTTGCATATGTGGAACCATCTTTGCATTCTTGTTATAAAACCCAGGGTATATTACATTTTTTTATTTGCTGTTGGATTCAGTTTGCTAATATTTTGTTAAGGATCTTTGTATCTGTGTTCATCAGGGACACTGGTCTTTAGGGTCTCTTTTTTTGTTGTGTTCTTCTCTCGTTGGACATCACGTGATGCTAGAATAAGTTGAAGAGAATTATCTCCTCCTCAATTTTTTGGAACAATTTCAGGAGGATAATTATTATTCTTTATATGTCTGGTGAAATTCAGCTGCAAATCCAGCTAGTCCTAGGCTTTTCTTCGTTGGAAGACTTTTTTATTACTGGTTCAATCTTGATACTTGTTATTGGTCTCTTCAGATTTTCTATCTCTTCCTGGTTCAATCTTGGAAGTTTGTATATTTTGGGGAATTGTCTATTTTTTCTAAGTTTTATAATTTGTGAGCATATAACTATTCATGATAGTCTCTGATTTTTTTCTCCTGTGGTTTTAGTTGAAATGTCTACTTTTTCATTTCCCATTGCATTTTTTTGGATCTTCACTCTCTTTTCTTGGTTAGTCTAGCTGACTGTTTATCAGTTGTATTTATCTTTTCAAATAACTTTGTGCTTCATTGATATTCATATTGTTTTTTAGTCTCTAGCTCATTTAGTTCTACTCTGATCTTTATTTTTTTCTGGTACTTGGGGTTTAGTTTGTTTTTGCTTTTCTAACATCTTAAGGTATATTCTTAGCTTGTTAATGTGTAGTCTGTACTTTTTGATGTAGGCATTTGATGTCATAAGCTTCCCTCTTAGCACTACTTTTTCTGTATCTCACAGGTTTGGGCATGTTGTGTGTTCGTTATCATTTGTTTCTAACTTTTTTCTTCATTTTTGTCTTAATTTCTTCCTTGACCAAATAGTCATTCAGGAGCATGTTCATTAACTCTTGTATATTTATGTACATTCCAAAGTTCTTCTTGGTATTGATCTCTAATTTTATTCCACACTTGATATGATCTTGACTTTTAAACCTATGTTGAGATTTGTATTGTAGGCTATTTGGGAGAATCTTCCATGTGCTGATAAAAAGAATGTATATTCTGCAGTTGTTGTGTAGGATGCTCTGTAAATGTCTGTTATGTCCAATTGATTTTAAAGTCCAATTTAAGTCCAATGTTTCTTTGTTGATTTTCTGTCTAGATGGTCTAATGCTGTGAGAGAAATGTTGACGTTCCCCATCATTGTTGTATAGTGTTCTATCTTTTCCTCTAGGTACAGTAATGTTTTTAAATGAATCTGGGTGTGCTAGTGTTGAATGCTTGTTATTTACAAATGTTATATTCTTTTGATAAATTAATTTTTTTATAATTATATAATGACCTTCTTTGTCTTTCTTTACTATTTTGACTTAAAAATTTTTCATCTGACAAAGGTACAGTTAATTCTGCTTGCTTTTGGTTTCCATGTGTGGAATATTGTTTTTCTATCCCTTTACTTTCATTTTATTTATATCCTTGTAGGTAAGGTGGACTTTTTGTAAGTAGCATATGGTTAGTTTACGCTTTCTTATGTATCCAGCCTATCTTTATTTTTTTAGGGGAGAATTTAATCCATTTATATCCAAGATTAATATTGATATGTGAGGATATCTTCCTGTAATACCTTTAACTGTTTTCTCATTTTATAAATTTTTCATGAGTTTTGCTTTCTCTGGGTGTTTGTCATTATGGTTTGGTAGAATTCTGTAATGGTGACTCTTAATTAATTATTTTCCTTTTTAGTGTGTGATTGTTTTACCAATTAGTTTTATACTTTTGTGTTTTTCCATGATGGTGAGTGTTGTTTTCTTGCTTCCAAATTTAGAACTCCCTAGAACATTTCTTGTAGGTCTGGTATACAGTTATGAATTCCCTCAGTATTTTCTTATCTTGGAAAAACTCTATTTCTCCTTAATTTATGAAGGTTAATTCTACAAGTAATGGAATTTGTAGCTGAAAATTTTTTTCTTTCAGTGCTTTGAATATGTTATCTCAATTTGTTTGGTTCTGTAATGTTTCTTATGAAATGTCTGCTATCAGCCTGATGAGGCTTGCTTTACAAATAATTAGATGGCTTTCTCTTGCTGATTTTAGAATTTGTTCTTTCACTTTTATTTTAGACAGTCTAATTATAATGTCCTATGGCAAAATCCTTTGAGCATTTTATTTGCCTGAGGATTTTTGACCCTCCTTTATCTGGATGTCAAAATGTCTTGCTAAACTTGAGAATTTATCTATTGTTTTAATAGGTTTTCTAAATATTCTGATCGCTTATCACCCTTAGGAATACCAGTAATTCCCAAATGTATCATTTTATGTAGTCCCAATCATCTCAAAGGCTTTGTTCATTTTTAAAATTCTGTTTTCTTTCTTTTTTCTGACTGGATCATTTCAAAATAATTGACTTCAAGTTCTGAAATTCCTTCTTCTGCTTGGTCTATTTGATTGCTAAAGCTTTTGAATACATTTTGTATTTCCTTCATTGAATTGTTTATTTTTGGATTTTTGTTGTTGTTAATGTATTTATCTGTTTGTTAAATTCTCATTCGTATGCTGAAGTAATTTTCTGAGTTATTTGTGTTGGTCTTGGTTTCTGTTGCATCTCATTGAGCTTCATTAAAATCAGTGTTTTGAATCTTTTTTTTTTTTTTTGAGTTGGAGTCTCACTCTGTCACCCAAGCTAGAGTGCAGTGGTATGCTCACAGCCACCCCAGCATCGACCTGCTGGGCTCTGGCAATTCTTCTGCCTCAGTCTCCCAAGTAGCCAGAACTACAGGAGTGTGCTACCATGCCTGGCTAATTTTTATTTATTTATTTATTGTGGAGATGAGGTCTCACCATGTTGCCCAGGCTGGTCGCCATGGGTTCAGAAAATTCTCTTGCCTCAGCCTCCCAAAGTGCTGGAATTGCAGGCTTGGGCCACCACACCCAACCCGTGCTTTGAATTCTTTATCTGGAATTTCAAATATTTGTTTTAGGTAAGCTCTATTGCTAGAGAGTTATTTTGAGCTTTTAAGATTATTAAGATGTCATATTATTTGGCTTTTTTGTGTTTCCTGTTTCTTTATATTGATTTCTAGGCATCTGGTATAATAGTCACTTTTTAAATATTTTACATTCATGCTAAGGATTGGAGGTACTTTTTCTTGAAGATGTGACTATGATGTTGGTTGAGTAGGACTCTTTGGCTTTGTATGTATGCAGCAGTGAATTCTCCGTATGGTTTCTTTGGCTATAAACAAAATTAGTGACATCTGTGATTTCCTTGGTGTATTAGAATGTGATTAATTGGTAGAGGCTGCGATAAAGTTGTGCTGGGGCCTAGAATGCCAGATGAGCCTGTGTGTGGGTTCCAGAGGTATCATTGGTGGACTAAGTGTGACTATCCTTGTGCCCTAGCATGGTGTATGCTGGCATCTATGTTGGAAGTTCCAAGCAGGTCAATTCTTGAGCCTTTGGACAGTTTTCTTGATTGTCAGTCATGGTAGCTGTGTATTGGTTATGTGAATGGACACTAGAGCTCCTAGGCAGCTGGTGTGACATGGGTGCAGATGGCAGAAAATGTTTTTTGGGTCCCGAGTGCTGTGAGCTTGTGTTGGTAGTGGTTGCACTTGTCAGTCTCCAGGCCAATAGGTGATTCTTACAGCTAACATATTGGTTTTAAGCTATTTATGCCCAATCTCACTCCTTCCAGAGAAGCACTTAGTTGTCCCAGGTGGTGAATTGGGTTATGAAACTCCAAGGTCCTGGATCCTATACTCTGACTTGGGTGGACATTGAAGTCAGAGCCAGCCTGGATAAGTTTGCACTTAGGCCCCACAACAATGAGTGCCTATGCCAGCCACAATGGGCAAGAGTGGGGCAATCATCTCAGTCTTAGAGGAATGTTTGGCTGAAGGATAACCACCACTGTGCTAAAGTCCTGTCATGGGGAGGGTGGGGAAGGTACCACCCACCATAGCCTTGGCCAACAGGTGGGAGATTGGCATCCCTCCCACACTCTAATTTCAGCAGGTCTTGCTCTCCCATCCCAATTATCACAGCCAGCCCACCCAACTATGATGTGAGAGCTGGGAGTTTGCACATAGCCTACAGCTCAGTCCCAGGTCATAGGAACTCCCACCCAGCTCATGATCAAGTCTCCACTTGCAATTTTTGTCTTATATAAGTCCTGGAGGAAGTGCCCAGTTCTATCACCACCAGCTCCAGCCCACATCATGTTCATTTCTCAAGCCTAGTTTCAGGACCCCACTCCCTACTAACACCCCAGTTTCACAAACAGAAGCCTGAGTTTCACTAATGTCTAGGACTAGTGGCACTCGCTCCCAGTTTCATATACAATCTGTTAAGAGAATGGCGTCTTTATATGGCTGTTTAGGTTTCAGGAAGGGTATTGGACGCAAGGTGTGTTCTCTCCCTGGAGCAGGGCCTTCTCTCTGTCTCCTGGTTATTCCCTAAGTTAAATCAAGGGCTTGAAAGTGTCAAGGTGTTCTTCTGTAGCCTGGATTATCAAATTCCTAAGGGGAATAACAGACTGCAGAAAGACACTCCCTCACTTATCTTTTCCTGTTCTGGGGAGACATTACTGGTTTCTACTGGTCCCATTCAAACAGGCTTCCTGTTTTCTTTCTCTTTTCTAGTTTTTGGGGTTTTCTGTCACTTTTCTGTTAAACTCCCATGTTTCTTCTCAGATAATGTATTCAAAGTATGATTGTCTATACACAATTTTGGTTCTTTTAAGTGAATATAGCTTGTTTGAAATTCTTCTAGTCGGCCATCTTATAAAAAAATGCAATATCATTTTATACTCACTAGGATGGGTATACTCCAAAATGAAAAGTAGTAAACATTAGCAAAATATGAAGAAATTAGAACCCTTAGACATTGATGGTAAAAATATAAAATGCAGCCACTTCTGAAATAAGTTTGGCAGATTATCAAAAAGTTAAAAATCATTAGTCTATAACCCAGCAATTTCACATCTAGACATGTACTCAAAAGAAATAAACATATATTTACATAAAAACTTGTACACAAATGTCCATAAAAGTACTATTTATAAAAATCAAATGTGAAAACCCCAAAAGTCCTTCAACTGATGAATGAATAGACAATATGTGTTATATCTATACAATGGAATATTATTCAGTCATAAAAAGGAAAAAATTAAAAATATGCTATAACAATGTGAGCCTTAAAACGCAAAAGAAAACAGACACAAAAGGTCACAGTATGTTTACATTTACATTAAATGTGCAAAATAAGAAAATCCATAGAGACATAAAGTAGATTATTAGTTGCCAGGAGCTGGGGGAAAGGAAAAATTAAGAATGACTCATTCAATGGGGAATGAAAATAATGAGTATGGCATTTCTTTCACAGGGGTGATGAAAATATTATGAAATTACAGAGTAGTGATGTTTGCACAACCTTTTGAATATGCTATAAATCTCTAAATGGCACACTTTAAAGGGATAAATTTTATGGTTTGTGTATTATATTACAACTTTAAAAATTCTGCATAGGAGGTTTTAAAAGACCAAAATAATATTACAGGGAACATATAGCTAAACATGTATTTTTAGTTCTACTTGCTATTGAAACTCCAAAAAATGAGAGAAAAAAATTTTAGTTAAAAATCCAAAGAATGAACTGCATGGTGTATGAATTATATCTCATTAAAGCTGTTTTCAATTGTATAAACGCATTAAAATTAAGAGAACAGAAAAGACAGCAGTGAATGAGCTTTGTCAATTAATTTTGGGAGGTCGGGAATCTGGCAAATGACTGGCAACTAAGTAAACATAATAAAAAAAGTTGAAATCTAAGGACTTGTGGAAGAAAATGCTAAGAGAAACGTGCTAATTCATGTCACAAACCATAGGAAATGATAAAACATCAGAAAATTCAGTTACCTAGTAAGTACTGGTGAACTGTGATTTTGAATGTACAGTTATTTGTTAGCTGTCTATATAAAAGATCAGCTAGAGTTTTAAGTAATTTTCCAAGCCCTAGCAGATACCACAATTTGTTCTCTGAAGTCACTGAATTGAAAAGCTAGACATAAGTCAATGCCGAGAGTGGGAATGAGGTACTATCCCAAAGACAGAAAGATAAAAAAATATACTACATCATGACGGATGACAACCCCTTTCCCAGCCCTAATTTCCCTGCTTAGCTACCAGATTGCTTGAAGGCATGCTAGCTGTCCTCAGACAAAATATTAGAGAGTTTCCTCTGGAAAGTCTTCTAGAATAAAAAAGGATGCCTGTTAATACTTATATTTAGTATCCAATTGTGATGGTTAATTTCATGTATCAACTTGGCAGATCCTCGGTATCCAGATATTTGGTTAAGCATAATTCTGAATATTTCTGTGAAGGTGTTTTTGGATGAGAGTAACATTTAAATTTATGGACTTTGAGTAAAGCAGAATGCCCTCCATAATACAGATGAGACTTACCCAAATAGTTGAAGGCCCCTAAATAGAACAAAAGACTGACCTACCCCAAATAAGAAAGAATTCTGCCAGTAGGATTGTCTTCAGACTTGAACTGCATCATAGGCTCTTCCCTGGGTCTCCAGTCCACTGACCTCCCCTGAAAACTTTAGACTTGTCAGCCTCTTAATCATATAAGCCAATGCCCTAAAATCAGTCTCCGTCTCTCTCTCTGTCTCTATACACATATATGTATATATATGTATGTATATATATATATATATACTCACACACATAAATGTGTGTGTAAATATTTAGTGTGTATATATATGTAGTGTACACACACACACAAAAGCACATATCCCATAGGTTCTCTTTCTCTGGAGGACCCCAATTAATACACCTCCAAGGAAAGCTCAGATCATTACTCTACTAACCTACCCCTTACAATGAAATCCTGCAGTCGACAAGGCCCAAAGATGAACATAAACTTGACATTAATGATGTAGCCATTTTATTTATAATACTTCAGGCCAAGAAAACAAGTATTTGAGAAAAATCTGAGGGATAAACCTAAATAGATCAAAGAGCATTTCCAAAGCACAAATGACAATGCAAGAGGAAAAGTTTTAAAAATTAGAATTAATATTTTCATAGTCATGAAAAAGATACTTTACCCTTCACAAAATAAGAAAAGCAAATTAAAAGGAACAGAGAACAAGAAACATTTCTTAAATTAAAAACTATTAATAATTTAAAATTTCAGTAAGTTATTTGAAATTATTATTGAGAAAAGTCTGCAAAAAGTAAATCAAAAATAAAAATAGAAAAAAAGAGATCACATTAGATGACAAAATAAACAAAATTTCGGACATGCTATTTCTCAAAAACTAACCTTATTGGTACTGCATTCAGTCTTATGAAGGCAATGCCAGCTGTGTGCTACTAAAACAATCTACCAAGAAGATTACATAGAATCTAAGAAAGAGAGGTTCTACCACAGGAATCAACCAAAGAGACCTCCCAAGATTGAATGAGAGGCATAAGCAGAGAAAACATGTCTCCTCGGGCTAAAAAATAATAAATCCATGTAAGAACAGATGTACAGAGTCCTCTCAGAAGAGGAAGCAAGCCAAAAATTTTTAAAAATAGAATCAGCAGATTACTTCATTGTAAGAGTATTAGAGTTCCATAAAATAATGACGGAGAATATGGAATAAACTTCTAAAAATTTTGCACAAATTTAGCTCATAAGGAGAACTGTAGAATATGGATATATAATTAATAAAATGTTAGCGTGTAGATAAATAAAACAACAAACGAATAATTTCATGCAACCCAATAGGTAAATGATATGAAGAGATTTTTCTATAGAATTATAAACCCAAGTGGTTAAGGCACATTAAAAAAAAAAAAAAAAAAAAAAAAAATTTAACTGGAAAATACAGAAATTATAATTAGAGACACCAAAAATAAAGCAAAAGTGAGACATAATTTCACACCATCAAATGGGAGAAGATGTAAAAATATGGGAATACCAAGTGTTGCAAATGATGTAGGCCAGGTGGGGATAGTTTTATGCTAGTTTAAGAAGATTAATATGGCCCATGTGAGTCACCTAGAGTGTATTTCTCCTATGAAGAAAGCTAAGATAAGAGTTTCTTCAGCACCTAGAGAGGAATGGTACCAGCAGCACCTCCCATTACTCTCCAAAAAAGTGATAATAAGCACCAAGTGAAAAGAAGAGAAAAATTCATTGACCTGGGCTGTAACTAGCCAGACTCTTGCCTGGACCCACCACAGACCTTCAGTAACTTCCAAATGTAGTGGGGAAGGTAAATGAGAAGAATTCAAGAGTTCTGTGCGCCTGCCCTGGACTTGGAGGGCCCTCTGAGACTTGTGGGACTCTATTCCCTCATGGGAAACTGACTTACCCACAGCAGTGCACTGCCAAAACCCACATGGAGTTGTGCAGGGAAAAAAGAAAGCCCTGAGCAGCTGCAGCCACCATATCCCACTAACTCAATCCTATGTTCCGGTTACTTTCTAGCCAGTCTGGGAAGGGATGGGTCCCCAAGGTAAACTCCTCAGCAGCAGACAGTTCTTGGCTGGGGCAGGCACCTGAACCCCTGAGGCCAGTAGCACTTTGACATTCATAAGGAAAACTGCCTGAAGCTAAGGCAAGGAGCCAGGTTGGACTCACTGCCAGAGTAACTTCTCACTCCCCATGTATCTCTTCTGTGCCTGCCCTGCACAGCAGTATTATTCCAGTGACCTGAGACAGCCTCCTAGTCCCCACTGAGGTAGCCAAGAGTGCAAACTTGTGAGGCACTTGAGCTCCTTTTCCTGACACTCTCCTCAAAGGCTCAAAACAGATAGAGAACTTTTGTAACTCCCAAAGCCCTACCCTCTGCCTAGGTTGACTGGGAAAGTCCTTGGAGCAGAATTTGCCAAGAAGAAACCTCACAGTCAGCATCGCAGCTGGCTTTCTCCCATAAGCACCACCTCCTGACCAGAGATCAACAGCATAGCCCACCACATCAGATATAAGAGTGCCCAAGTCAGCTCCCAACCAACCTCAAATAAGAAATAGTCTACCCAAATGAGAAGGAACCAGAAAAATAATTCTGACAACATGAAATAACAGAGTCCTCCAATACCCACAAAAGACCACACTAACTTTTCAGCAACAGACCCTAACAAAAATGAAATCTTTGAAATTCCAGCCATACAATTTAAAAGGTTGATTATAAAAATTGACCAGTGAGCTTAATTAGATAAAATTAAAAATTAAAAACCAATGTAAAGAAAAATTTTAAAAAATTATTCAGGCTATGAATGAATAATTCTCCACAGAGATAGACACCTTTAAAAAAAAAAAGGCTAAAATTCCAAAATTGAAAGAATTATTGAGGGAAGTACAAAATGCAGTGAAATGCTTATGGATTGGATAAATCAACATTGTTAAAATGAACCATGTATCCAAAGTAATCTACAGAGTCAGTGCAATCCTTATCAACTACTATGTCATTTTTCACAGAATTAGAAAAACACAATCCTAAAATTCATATGGAACCAAAAAAGAGCCAGAATAGCCAAAGCAATCATAAGCAAAAAAAAAAAAAAAACAAAGCTGGAGGCATCACACTACCTGACTTCAAATTGTATTACAAGGCCAAAACAGCATGGTAGTGGAAGAAGAGCAGACATGTGGCCTAATGGAACAGAATAGAGAATCCAGAAATAAATCCAAATAAATTCAACCAACTTATCTTTGGCAAAGCAGACAAAAACATACACGGGGGAAAGGACACCCTAGTCAACAAATGGTTCTGGGAAAATTGGATAGCTACATCCAGAAAAAAATGAAACTTGACCCTTATCTCTCCCCATATACAAAAATTAACTCAAGATTAATTTAAGACAACGATCAGACCTGAAACCATAAACATTCTAGAAGAAAACCTGAGAAAAACTCTTCTGGACTTTAGCCCAGACAGATAATTTATGGCTAAAACCCCCAAAACAAATGCAACTAAAACAAAAATAAATAAGGAGGATTTAGACTAAAAAGTTTCTGCACAGCAAATGAAATAATCAACAGCACAAATAGGAAACCTATGTACTGGGAGGAGATACTTGCAAACTATACAGCTGAAGAAGTATTAATATCCAGAATCTACAAAGAACTCACACAAATCAGCAAGAAAAAGCAAATAACACCATTAAAAAGTGGGCGAATGTCATGAACAGGCATTTCTCAAAAGAAGATATATAAATGGCCAGCAAACATATGATAAAAGTGTTTAGTGTCACTAATCACCAGGGAAATGCAAATCAAAACCATGAGATGCCACCTGACACCAGAATGGTCGTTATTAAAAAATAAAAATAAGCCAGGCTCGGTGGCTCAGCCTGTAATCCTGTGCTTTGGGAGGCTGAGATAAGTGGATTGCCTGAGTCCGAGGGTTCAAGGCCCGCCTGGGCAACTTGGTGAGACCTCATCTCTACAATAAATTTTTAAAAATTAGCTGGGTATGGTAGTGCACGCCTGTAGTTCCAGCTACTTGGAAGGCTGAGGCGGAAGGATCGCCAGAGCCCAACAGGTCGAGGCTGCAGTGGCCGGGAGCGACCACTGCACTCCAGTCTGGGCGACGGAGTGAGACTCCAACTCAAAAAAATAATAAATAAAAATAAATAAACAGTAGATGCTGGCACAGATGTGAAGGAAGGGGAGACATACACTGTTAGTGAGAGTTCAAATTAGGACAACTTCTAAGGAAATCGATATGGCAGTTTCTCAAAGAATTGAAAGTAGATCTACCACTTGATCCAGCAATCCCACTACTAAGTATCTACTCAAAGGAACAGAGGTTGTTACATAAGAAAGACATCTGCACCTGCATGTTTATCGCAGCACAATTCACAATTGCAAAGATGTGGAATCAACTTAAATACCCATCAACCAATCAGTGATCATAAAAATGTGGTATGTATGCACTTTGGCATACTCTTCAGCTATCAAATAGAATGAAACAATACCTTTTACAGCAGCTCGGATAAAATTATAGAACACCATCCTAAGTGAAGTAACTCGGGAAAGAAAACCAAACCCTGCATGTTATCACTTATAAGTGGGAGCTAAACTAAGGATATGCAAAGAAATTCTATGGTATAATGGACACTGGTGACTTAGGAGGTGCGTGGGAAGAGGTAGAGGGGATGAAGAATCACCTGTTGGGAATAGGTGGGGGTCGTGAGCACACTGAAATGAAAGCCCAGACTAAAAATTACTTTTCCCTCCTAAAGCTATTGAAATAAAGAAAAAAATACACTTCATTCTATTTATGCCACTTGGTTTTTTTGTCCAGAAATTTTGCAGCAGTACTGAAGATGCTTTGAACCTATTCTGGTTGGGGGCGGGGGGAGTGGAGGGATTGGTGCCTGATTCACAAATCGTCACTTTGTTCAGTTAAACTATGTTAAATTTGGTTTGTCTAAGGCTTTTATCTTACAGAATATAAATTTGTCCAACAAATTACGTAGTGAGAGTGAAACTGTGCATATGCTTTAGCATTCAGCATTTAAGTACTGAAGAAACTCTTGCAGAGCACACATTCATTGACATTTACTGTAGCCATAGCAGTATATGGCATTGTTTCCGGATACATACAAATTTGTTCAAAGTACAAAAATGAGCTTGGTGTGACAGACACAAAATTCAAAATCAAGGTTAATTGAGAAGAGAGAGAATGAAATGGAATTGTTCCGAGGAGAGGGTATATAAACTGAATATGTGATTGCTATAAAGTTAAAGTTGTAATATTTAAAGTTTTTTAAAAAATTGATAGTGACATGATTGTTTATGATACTATTCTCTACATATTTTTGTATTATAGAAGCATTTTTAAAGGAAAAAATGAGTAAGTAAATTATGGAAAAATTTATATTTGAATAAAACCAAACTGAGGAGTGTTGAGATAGATAAAAAGAGTGTGATGAGCCAGTGGACTGAAGGGAAAGAACAACTCTATGAAATATTATGCAGATGGATGGCAATGCAAAATGCCTGTGACATTTCAAACCAGCAGGAAGTACACAATTCAGGAAGAAACAGGAAATGGTTCCCAGGTCACAAATGTTGGAGTGAGCCTTATGAAAATTCAAACAGGTTTCCTCCCAACCATGCCTACAGTGAGTGGAGAATAAAGTACCAGAGCTCATCCTTTGGCTCTGTCATTCACTAGAAAAGTTTAGTAAGAAAATTAGTGTATCACTCACGAAAATGTCCTTATTTATAAATGACTAAATGAACCCACGAAAATGTCCTTATTTATAAATGACTAAATGAACTCTGAGATACTTTAGTGTTATCACATATGCATGAAGAAATTCATGGCTTCCACCTTTATAATGCATATAATTACTCTTGATGGCTAATCCACTCTTGTATTCTTATAATTATAATAGCCTATTATCTCCTCTCTCACAATCTATTATGACATTTTTTCCTTCCCTATATCTCCAGATCAGTGTGTTCTATACTTGTTCTCTTAAAATGTCTTGGTCTCTATTTGTTTTCAGCATAATTCTTAGGTTTTTTGTTTTCACAGTAAAAAAATGTGTTTTTTTCTACACTTTTCTTAAAAATTTGTTCCAGTGCATATCATTAATTAACAAGAGAACAATTTCCAGGAATGTTTGTCTTAGAAACAAATGTATGAAATAAGATCGAAGTACAGTGCTACTAATAATCATACATGAAGTTAACATATTCTCTAATCTTTTAAATCTCATATTAAAAAGAGAATTCATTTTCATTTATGTTATATTTATATCATATAATCCCCATTTCAAAGACAAAATAAGAATTAGAAAAAAATGTCCCCAAAATTTATTTGATTTAAAAGAAAGATAAAATCATTCAACACCAACAAATTTTCCCCAAACCCCGCAAAGACATGGACACTAAACAGCATGATGCTAAGCAACTCCTGAGTCAACATGGAAATCAAAACAGAGATTAAAAGATATCTGGAAACAAATGAAAATGAAGTAACATCTTACCGAAATCTCTGGGATGCCACGAAAGCTGTAGCAAGAGGGGAATTCATGTCTCTACAAACACACACGAAGAAAATAAAAAGATCACAATTAACAGCCCAACAAGTCACCTAAAGAAGCTGGAAAAGCAAGACCATCAAAATCCTAACTTTAGCAGAAGAATTCAGATCACCAAAATAAAGCCCAAATCCAGGACATAGAAGACAAAAAGATAATACAAAAAATCGATGAAAAAAAAAGCTTGTTCTTTGAAAGGATAAACAAGATTTATGGTCCCCTAGCCAGACTGACCAAGAAGAAGAGAGAAAAAGTCCAAATAAACACGATCAGAAACACACAAGATGAAGTCACATCTGACCCTGAAGAAATAAAAAGATTATCAGAGACTACTATGTACACTTTTATGGAAACAAACTTGAAAACCTAAAGGAAATGGAGGACTTTCTGATATAATACAACCTCCCTAGGTTGAAACAAGAAGAAATCGAGACCCTAAGTAGACCAAAAACAATCCAGGAAATTGACTATGTCATAAGAAAACTACCTACACTTCTACACTGTTGGTAGGAGTGTAAACTAGTACAGCCTCTATAGAAATCAGTGCGGCAATTTCTAAAAGTTCTAAAAATCAATCTCTCATATGACCCTGCAATCCCCCTACTGGGAATATACCTGGAAGAACTCAAATCACTCTATAAAAAAGATACCTGCACATGTATATTTATTGTAACATTGTTCACAATAGTAAGAACATGGAATCAACTGTGCTGCCCATCAAAAGAGGACCGGATTAAAAAAAAGTGGTACATATACACAATGAAATGCAGAAACTCGGGTCCTGGTACATCTCAATGTGAACTCGTGCACATAAAAGTGTAAGGATGGCTATTTGGATTTAAAGGATCAGAAATCTCTAAGCATCTACTCATTTCCTTTGTGTATCTACTCATTTCCCTTGAGTAAATACTCAGAAGTGATATTTCTAGGTCAGCTGTTAGATCTATTTTTAGTTCTTTGCGAAATCTCCATACTGTTTTCCATACTGTTTTCCAGTCAGTTCAGAACAGAAACTGTTCTGTTTCTGTTCTGAACTGACTCAGAAACAGAAAATCAAATACAACACATACACGCAGGAGCTAAATGGCTACAAAGATGAAACAAATAGACACTGGGGACATTAAAAAGGAGACGGCAGCAAGGAGGGTTAAGGTTCAGAAGTTAATAGGTACACTTTTTCAGTATCTGGGGAATGGGCCATCTGAAGCCCATGCCCACCAATATGCAACATGTCCATATAACACACACACACACACACACACACACACACACACACACACTCCCTGAATCTAAATTTTTTTAAAAAGAGAGAAGTAGAAATACCCTACTACTCAATCTCAGACCAATTTAGTCTCAAGGATTACTGATTCCCAAGCAACTTTCTTAACTGAAAGTCAGAAAGTCAGGCAGTGAGATCATCCAGAATGCTCAGAAGACTCCTAAAGTTGGCAACCAGTAGAATGACCTAATATCTGTGCTGGTTATATTCTTAGGGTCCTATCCTTTAAATGAAGCAAAGGATCAGAAATCTCTGAGCAGTGACAATCCTTAAAGTGAAATTAATGACAATGAGTTTGTTTCAGCCAGAACCCACCCAAAGCCTGGGAATACAAACAGAAAGTTGAAAAAGAACACACAGAATATCATGATCAGTCAAGTTATCTACTAGGGCGCTGTCCAATATAGTAGCCACTAGCTTCAGATGGCTATTTGGATTTAAATATTTTTAAAATATGCAGTTTCTCAGTTGCATTTGCCACATTTAAAGGCCCAGTGACTAACATCCCATGAAATACAGAAATAGGGCAGTTTAATCTTCCAGACAGTCTTGCTACTCAAAGTGTGGTCCATGAATCAGCAGCATTGAATTCTCATGGACATTTTAGAAATGCAGAAACTCGGTTCCTTGTACATCTCAATGTGAACTCGTGCACATAAAAGTGTAAAGAGTACCAGTTTAAGGATCATTCTAGGACTACAAATTCATTGGATCAGAAAGCTGAGACAGATTGAGTCAACAGATTATACAAAAACGATGAGCCCTATTTTTCTATGTGTTTATCCAAACAACTTTAGATGACTGGGTTATGGTTGTACAACTATTTTGAGACCTCTTCTTGGAGCTAAGATAACTAATATTTCTCTACTTTGGTTAGGACTACCTACATAACAAATATATAAACAAAAAAACAACATTTGTCAAGCACTTACTATTTGCCTGACACTAAGCTAGGTAGTTTTTCAAAGAATTTCACATACATGTTTTTCAAACAAGTTCCTTTAAAGTTAGTTTTACTGATGATACAATTGAAACTCAACAAGTATAATTATTATGCCCAATATCACACAGCTAACAAACGGTAGAGCTAAGTTTGTTCCAAATCCATTTTTTGTTTTTTGCTTTTTTAATCAACAAGAGACATATGCTATTATTTTTTGTTCAAGGTCTAACCATAATTTCCACTATATCAGAAATTAAATAAAACTTATTTGAGATTCATTGTAAAGCAAATATGAACAAGAAAAATTTTATGCCTAGTCCCAGTAGGAGTGAAAATAAATATTTATAATTTCCTTAAAAGTTTTAGTCTCTGAAGAGGCTCAGTTGGCATTAACATAGATTCTGCTCTTGGAGTGACATTCCATTTTTTTTACTCTGTGCATTTAGAAATTCAAATTTCAGTTTCTCTCTAACTTAATGGAGAAGAAGACAGTCTGCTAAGGTAAATTTTCACTTTTAAGCAAATAATACAAGCAACTATTTTAGTGTAGAATGTAAGGAAAATAAAAGCCTATGAAGTGAAAAGAAAAAGCAATTAAGATCAGCCATGAAATTGTTATTAAATATAGAACAATTCTATTTATAATTCTTTGCACTCAATATTTACTTATTCTTTCAATTTAATTTATCTTAAATATTTAGTACATTTATTTCATTTTTGCAAGTTGACTTATATTTTTTGGGGTAATGTAAATATTTATTTAATATTTTAAATTTAAATGCATGATTTTTAAGCAACAAAATGGTTTAATGAGAGATGCTAGTGCACTCAATTTTCACATTATGTGGCAAAAACTTAATTTCATAAATCATTATTTGTCCGTTAGTTGATAAGTTTGGAAAAAGCAACTTAGAGAATTAAGTATATTTAGCTTAAAGAGCAAAAGTTTAAATACTGAATGACTTTCACATGCTTAAATTTCCTGCAGCATCAGGATGCAGATCTAAAGTGAGTGAATTATTAGATAATGCTGAAGTCAAACTCTAAAACAATAATTTCTAACTATATGCTTTTAAAAAATTACTCTTAAAATAATAAGTTAAAAACAAATGAGAAATTAAGATGTTGGATTGTAGGTCACCTACTCACCTCTTGGGGGAACTCATTTCTTTTTCCAAGAGAAAGGCTCTAGATCAGCAGTCCCCAACCTTTATGACATCAGGGACTAGTCTCATGGAAGACAATTTTTCCCTGGACTGAGAGGGTGAAGATGGTTTTGGAATTATTCAAACACATTGTATTTATTGTGCACTCTATTTCTAGTATTATTACACTGTAATATATAATGGAATAGTAATACAATTCATCATAATTCAGAATCAGTGGGAGCCTTGAGCTTGTTTTCCTGCAACTGATGGTCCCAGCAGGGGATGATGTGAGACAGAGCTCACATCTCCACCTCAGCTCCACCTCAGATCAACAGGCATTAGATTTTCATAAGGAGTGCACAACCTAGATTCCCCACATGCACAGTTCACAGTAGGGTTTGCACTCCTATGAGAATCTAATGACACAGCTGATCTGACACAAGATGGAACTCAGGCAGTAATGCAAACAATGGAGAGTGGCTGTAAATACAGATGAAGCTTTACTCACTTGCCTGCCCGCTACTCACCTTCTGCTCTGCAGTTGGGTTCCTAATAAGCCGCGGACTGGTTTGTGGTCCAGGGAGGTGGAGACCCCTGTTCTAGGTTGCTCAAGGAAAAATTGAAGTTCTGAAAGATACGCAATTAATGTGCCTAGGAGTGGAGCTTTAGGTGTGAATATCAAAGGAGGGCTAAATGTTATTTTGTCTTGTAGTTTTTGTTTTTTTTTCCCTTTCCTCTTCAGCAACAGTTAGGATAAAATGTCCTAAACATTACCTCTACTCATGGGTGTTCTTGAACTTGAAAGTTAAACCAATGAGCACAGTACAGTGGCTCAAGGAGTTTAGCCAGGTTGTATGATACAAGTTCAAAATACCAAAATCTATTTTATTTCTATACACCAACAATAAATAACTAAAAATTGAAATTTTGAAAATAACATTATAAATAGTCAAGTTTAAATCTGACAAAAGAAACGCAAGATCTATAATAGAAAAAACTACACATCAATGCTGGAATAAATTAAAGACCTAAATTAAAGAAACAATTGTATTTGTTGCCAAAAGATTCAAAAATCTTAATATGACACTTCTCCCTCAAAATAGTCCATGCATTCAACATAACTCAATTAAAGTCTCAGCAGGATATATTTAAGAAATTAGCATGTTCATGTTATAGTAAATCCACATTAATCAACACAATGTGGCATTTGTATCAAATAGAATAACAGATTGTTAAAATAATTAAGTTCATAAATGAACATATATATCAAATAATTTTTTGACAAGTTTCAAAGGCAATTCCTTGGAGAAAGGATGATCTTTCTAAGTAATATTGCGGAAAACTTGGATTCATGCACACATAGTAGATAAAATTTTTGAGAACTTCAACCTTCACTTGTTCCATATATAAAAAATAACTCAAAATAGAACACAGAGGTAAATGTACAACCTAAAACTACCAAACTGCTAAAAAAAATGTAAAAACCTACATGATCTTGGCTCAGGCAAATATTTTTAAGCTATGACTCAAAAAAGCAAAATCTATAAAAGTACCAATTGATAAATTGGACTAAATCAAAATTAAGCATATTTTTCTCTTTCAATGACACTGTTTAGAGAATTAAAAGCAAAATCACAAACTCAGAAATTTTTTGCTAATCTTATATCTGATAAGAAACATCCGGAATATATACGGAAGTTTCAAAATTCAAAAGTAAGAAAACAAGCAACTTAATCTTAAAAATAGTCAATATATTTGAATAGATATTTTGCTTAAGAAGTATAGTGGTGGCAAATAAGCACGTGAAACTATGATTAGCATTATATGCCAGTATAAAAATTTAAATTAAAACTACCATGAGGTACTACTACACATCTACTTGAATGTCTAGAAGTACAAGGACAAGGACTGGCCATATCAGTATTCACGAGCATGTGGAAAAGCTGGACATCTCATATGCACAAAAAGGTGTAACCATTTTGGAAAACAGTTTGGAAGTTTCTTTAAAAGTTAGATATGTGGCTATCATGTGACACAACCATTCTTAGATATTTTTCCAATAAAAATGAAAGCATATATCTATTTAAAGGTATGCCCATGAATGTTCAAGCAGTTTTTTTTTTTTTACCATCCCAAACTGGAAAAAACCCAAATATCTGTCAACAAATAAATGAATAACAAATTGAAGTTATGGAATACTACTAAGGAATAAAAAGAATGAACTAGTATTAATACATGCAACAACATGAATAAATTTTGTAATACATGCTGAATGAAAAACACAAAGAAATAGCATAATGTGTGATCCCATTTATAGCAATGTAGGGAATGTAGGAAATGCAAACTAATCTATTGTGCCAGAAATTACATCAGTGATTACCTGAGGTTAGGATCCTAAGGAAGGTGGGCTGGAGGGATTACAAAGGGACAGGAGAAAACTTCTGGGGATGATTATTATGTTCATTATATAATTGTTACAATGGCATTACTGTTGCATCCACATGTAAAAATTTATGAAGTTGAACACTTTAATTATACGTAGCTTATTGTATACCAACTATATTTTAATAAAGTTATATATTTATATAATATATTATATATTATTTATATATATATAAAGTTATATTTGTTTATATATATTTATTAAAATATGGCTTTGGATGATTGAGTTGATGTATAGACTAGGTGACCTACAATCATAGAATTTGAAGATGAACATTCTTACAGGTCAATTAGTCAAACTTTTATATGATACTTTAATTTTCTTTAAACACCAGGGTCACAGGGTTGAATATCTCAGTCTTGGGGGAACTTACCACCTGTCAATGCAACTCCTAACATCTTTGAGTGTTGTTAGAATTTTTTTTAAGTACTTGATTATAAGAAGTCAAAATAATAATCTCTGTGGCATTCACACATGGATCCTGGCTAACTCTTCAGCACTGGATACTATGAATGTATTTTATATGAGCCAAAGATGAACCTATGTTGTTATTTCCTCTCCACAGGATGGGATCTATTAGCTCAAAATCTCACAAGCACCAAACTTAAATTTCTAAAAATCCAATTGTGTGAACATGGCCCAAATAAGCATATCTTTAACCATATAGAGCATGTATGCTTTACATACTGCATGAAATTATACCAAATATCTCTTAGCTATAGATAGAATAAACCCTGTAGCTATAAAAACCCCAAGTTATCGTGGCCTTTCTGAGCTGTCCAATCCAGAGACTCCTACCATGCTGCTGACAGACATCATCTAGACACTAAGTCCAATCACCAGTTCTCTATTCTCTCCCACTACCCCCCCCCCAACACACACACACTTATATTCAGAGGTTCTGTTGACCAACTACATTTCTGGGTTGTAGCTTGCTCCACATTATATCCTCTAGATCAAGGGTCTCCAACCCCGTACCTTAGATCAGTACCAGTCCATGACCTGTTAGGAACTGGACCACACAACAGAAGGTGAGTGGCAGGCAGAGTGAGTCAACCTTCCTCTCTATTTACAGCTGCTCTCCATCGCTAGCATTATTGCCTGATCTCCACCTTCTGTCACATCAGCCACAGCCTTAGATTCTCATAGGAGTAGGAACCCTATTGTGAACTGTGCCTGCAAGTTATCTAGGTTGTGCATTCCTTATGAGAATCTAATACTTGATGATCTGAGTTGGAACTAAGGCAGTGATGTTAGCAATGACACCTGTCACCCCTGGAAGGGATTGTCTAGTTGCAGAAAAACAAGCTCATGGCTCCCATGGATTCTGCATTATGGTGAGTTGTATAATTATTTCACTATATGTTACAATATAATAATAATAGAAATAAAGTACACAATAAATGTAATGCGCTTGAATCATCCCCAAACCACCTCTGCCCCACTCTGTGGAAAAACCATCTTTCATGAAACCTGTTCCTGATGTCAAAAATATAGGGGATCACTGCTGTAGATGGTCTCATGCTGTTTGGGAGCATAGGGACGAAAGGAAAGATTCTCCCTCACCCTCTGAGAGTTCACTGAAAATCATTGACAAAAAGCAGATTAATAGGAGAAAAGCCATATACACTTATTTGACCATAGTTTTATGTGACATGAGAACCTCCAGAATGAAGATGCAAGGATACAGGCAAAGTGGCTTATTTTAATGCTTAGGTCCAACCATACAGACTTCCATGGCTGGACAAAAAGGGTATGATCTAATGCTAATAAACTGAGTGAAAAAATCAGCAAGGCATGATTGTTAAGATTCTTCTTGGCCTCTGTGTAGCTTTCCTTCCTTCTGAGTATGGGTCAGGACCCTCTCTGAAATGAGAGTTTTATGACCTACAATCAAACAAGGTAGAGCAGATAATTTATTTACAGCCAGTTTTTACATAGAAAGGCAGGGGTACAGCTAGAATAACAGTTTTAGGTTTTTATAGCTGATTTTCAGGGAAAAGGGATTCTTGTTTCCATGGCCCACGTTGGGGAAGAGGGACAATGGTTTCAGAGAAAACTACTTCTGAGGTCTTCATTTAATGGTATTGTTTTCTGAGGCTCTAGAGGATTCCCCTTGTATGCAAACCTGTCAAAGCATCAACTAAATAAAGCCCATTGTACATTTTTGCTACCTAATAGTTATATGATCTTTCCATAATCAGCCCCCAAATTCTTTGAACTCAGCACAGTTTAAAACTGAAAAGGTGAGAGAAAAGTAAGGAATTTATAAAGAATTAACATGAGGTTTTGTTTTGTTTTTTTTTTAAACCAGTATGTTATATGAAACAGCTTTTAATTCTTAAAATATCCTATACCCTCATCTTGGCACACATCATTATTTTCTATATTCATTTTAAAGAGAGATTTATTCGACTAAAAGCAGCATACACTTCCATTTAAACAGGGATAACCCTCCCTGTTCTTTAGACATCATTATTCGTTCATTAATGCAAATCTGATTACCAATCTTTGATTATAATATCTTATTCTAGACAGCCATTGGATTTGCAGTTATCTAAAATTCATCTGTCTTTTAACATGTTTTTATTAAGTCATATTTATATGTATAATTTCCACCTATATAATTTTTGTTAAGAAGTGTGAAGACCTTCTCTCTCTCTGTATAAACGTACACATACATATATCACTAATTATAAATTTATGTTAATATGTTGGCATATTTATATATTACCTGTATTATCCGTTTACCACATATTTTGGTATTCTGGTCTGGTCAATTTCCACATTATTCATGATTTAATCATTGGAATGCATTCTTATTCTCTCCATGTATAAAAATTCAAAAACCAGTGTATACCAAATTATAATCATATATATAAATTTCAATATTAATAGAATAATTAAAATATGTTTTATTTTTATTAGTTCCTTATAAAACCAAAGTTAACATTTTACAAGGGTACAATGTAGATATTCAACAAATATCAATAATTAAATGTATTACTTACTTTAAGCAACACATTTAGCCATTCAGAACCAAGTACTATGAATGCTACATCTCATTGCATTGTTTCATACATGTAGGATAGTTTCAAATATAGTCATTATCACACTGTATATTCTTCCTATTTATAAACAAATAATGTTGTCATTTGAATGCATTTGCCTTAGTAAAATGTAGAAGTTCGAATACATTTGCTTTTAAAATAATCACCTGAAATTACTAATGGTTGATTATATTCTCTGAAGAATTGATTAATTCATTTATTAAGTCATCATGTGACTCATTAAGCCAGAGTTGTGACAGAGAATTAAATAAAGTAGCAATGTGTAAAAATTTGTAAAACATTGCAACTATTTTCTCAGTTGCCTTTCATCAGTATTCTTTGTCTGTCAGGCTGATTTAGAAATAGTTGAACTGGTGGTCCTTTAATATGCAAAGAAGTTCTATGTTTTAACAGCAGACCCACCCACTAGAACTAGAACTAGAAATTATCTAAATTCTCATTAGATAATTTGAAAGTGAAAAAAAGAAAGGCAATAAAGTGACAGGTGTGAGAAAATAAAAGGCATTTACAATAATGTAGAACTATAATACTATTTATTCTTGAGTACTTATTAAGCACTAGGAATGTACAAGCCTCATGCTAATTTTGATAACAATTAAAGGAAGAAATTAGTATTATTATCGTCATTTTCAGATGAGGCCAAAATCAGATCACAAGTATATGACAGTGTTGTACACGAACACAAGTTTCTCAGTGTTGAAGCCCATACTCAAAAAACATTTCATACTATTCTCACACAATAAATAAAGTGATCAATATATCGTTAACAAATAAAGAAGACTTCAAAGTGGACAAATGAACTAAGCAAAATCTATGTAAATGTAACATTAAATATTGCAAAAATATAAACATTGAAGTTACTAATAAGTTAGAGATTTATCTTTTAGAAAAGGTTAACTGGATTTCTACTCCCAATTAGAATGTAAGAGTACATGAAAGAACTTCTCTCTAAAGGCTGCTGCAAGATAAAACTAGATATACTAAAATTCACATATTTTATAAAACTATTGAAGGGCAGTGGGCACAAGGGTTTCTTAAACTCAATTCCAGAGAAGAATGATCCCTTTATAGGTGCCACCACCAAACCTGAGGTCAAAGACCTAGTGGGTGAATCAGTGAGTAAAAGAGTGGTCTTGACATGAATAAAGAGTTTTATCTCTACACTGTAAAACTAAAACCAACCAATGTTTTAATGACAGATTGAAAGAGAAAATTACCAATAAAAAAATAGTAAGTAAGGGTATGATTAACAGCTCACCCGTCTCTTGTCTCTTGGTCTGAGAATGCCTTAGAGAAATTGAAAGTCATGAGAGTCCACTATTACTTGTGACTCCTGCTTTTTAAGTCATACATTTGCTTCTTACCTACTGCCTGAGACTGAAACTTGTTCACAAACCTGTCAGAATTGATTTTAATGTAATTTCACTTTAACTAAATTACAATGAGTACTGCCTTTTGTAACAGATATTTTTTCCAATCCTTTTTATAACAACAGTATCTGATTATTTTGTTTTCCTTGTAGAAAATAAGCAAAAAGGTAAATTTATTCTAAATAGTTATTTTGTATTATGAGTACAAATAACTTATTTATTTTAATTTTTTAATTTTGTTTATTTTTGGAGTTGGAGTCTCACTCTGTTGCTCAGGCTGGAGTGCAGTGGCCGCTCCTGGCCATCGCAGCCTCAACCTGCTGGGCTCCAGCGATCCTTCCGCCTCAGCCTTCCAAGTAGCTGGAACTACAGGCGCGCGCTACCACGCCCGGCTAATTTTTTGAT
>CAUYQG010119857.1:0-14847 GCA_963574415.1 Tarsius wallacei | reverse complement strand
CAATACAGAGGAGGGATAATCACTGGGGCACCAATCACACATGAGGGTCAAACACGGGAACACCAATCACAAAGAAGGACCAGACACTAAGGCACTCATTATAAGGCAAATGAATCACTGGGGGAAGATCAAAGAGAAGGTGCAGTCACTGAGGTGCCCATCACAGAGGAGGACCAGTTACTATGGTACGCATTAGAGAGGAGGGTAGGTCAATAGGACACCAATTTTGGAAGAAGGTTCACCACTGGACACCCATCACAGAACTGGACTAGTCACTGATTCAGGCAATATGGAGGAGGCAAATCACAGGAACTCCAATCACAGAGGAAGACCAGTCATTTGGGCATTTATTATGGTAGGGGGCATGTCAGAGGGACACACATCACAGAAGAAAGCTAATCACTGGTGCATTCATCACAGAAAGGAACCCATCAGTAGGAGACCCACCACAGAGGACAATAAATCACTTAGGCAACCATAACAGAGTAGGCCAGCACTGGGACACCCATAGAGTGGAGGCCCAGTTAATGAGGCAACCATCACAGAGGATAGTCAGTCACTAGGACCAAATAACAGAGGACGCTGAGTCACAGAGGCACCCATCACAGAGGAGAGCAAGACACTGGAATAACTATTACAGAAGAGAGACAGACACTGGGGGCACCCGACACATAGTAGGACCAATCACTAAGCACCCTCTACAGAGAAGGGGTAGTCACTTGGGCACCTATATCAGAAGAGAGCTGTTTGCTTGGGTATTCATTACAGATGCAGCCAATCACAGAATTACTACACACAAAGAAGGACTATTCATCAAGCAACCCACACAGTGGATGGCTATTCACTGTGTCAACAATAACACAAGAGAGCCATTTACTGGGGGACCATAACTGAGCACCAGCAACTTCTACACCAATCACAAAGTAGTTATTTTCACTGGGCCACATAATATCAAGGAGGCTTAATTACTGGAGTATCTAACACAGAGTAGAACTGAAAAATAGAGCATCCATTATTTGCATGGCCAGTCACTGGGGAACAAATCACTGAGGAGTTACAGTCACTGGAGCACCCATAATGAAGAAGAGTTAGTTACTGAGCACACATTATATAGGAGACGAGTCTCTGGAGAAGCAGTCTTAGAGAAAAGCTAGTGACAGGGTCACCCATCACCAAGGAGAATATATCACTAGTTTATTTTTTTACAGAGGATGATCTTTTTACAGAGGTTGGCCAGTTATTGGGGAACCCATAATAAATGAAGTGCAGTCAATAAGGCACCCATTACAGAGGAGTGCCAGTTACTGTGAAAACTATCACATAAAATGACTGGTCACTGAGACACCATTAAGGAAGAGGTTCAGTTACTGGAACACACATTAAAGAGGACACTGAGACACCCATAAAGGAGTATAGCCAGTCATTAGTGGACCAATATTGAAGAGGCCTAGTCATTGGAGTACTGTTCAACAGTAGTGGACCAGTCACAGGGACACACTTCATAGAGGAATCACAGCCATTGTGGCACCCATCACAGAAGAGTGCCAGTCATTGGGACACATATTACAGAGGACAGTCAGTCATTGGTGAACTCAACACACAAGAATACTACTCACTTGGGCATTCATTAGTGAGGAGAGCCATTCACTGGAAAAACCATAACAGAGAAGAGCCAGTCACTGGGGCAACCATCACAAAGGAATGCCAGTCATTGAAGCACACTTCACAGAAAAGGGATAATCTCTGAGACACCCATCACAGAGTAGAGCCAGTCACTGGAGCACCCATTAGGAAAAGCCAAGTCACAGATGCTCTGATTACAGAAAAGGGCCAGTAACTGGGGAAGCCATCACAGAATAAGGAAATCAGTGTGATACCATTCAGAGAGGAGGATCAGTCGCTGAATAATTTTTCACAAGGGAGGGACAGTAACAAGGCAACCCATTATAGAAGATACCAGTCACTGCGGCATTTATTCCAAAGGAGAGCCAGTAATTGGGGCACTCATCACAGAAGATGTCTAGTCACTAAGAAAGGAATTTTGGATGAGGCCCATTTTTTGGAACACCCATCTCAAAGAAGGACTAGTCAATGAGGCACCCATCATATATCCAGTCACTAGATAGTCACTCACAGGTGAAGTCCAGTTGCTTGGGCACATATTATGGAGGAGGCTCAGCCACCAAGACAGTCATTACAAAGGAGGATCATTCACTGAGCACCCATTATAGTGGAGTCCCAGTAAGTTGGACAAACAAGAGAGAGGAGGTCTAGCCACTGAAAAAACCATGATGGAAGTAGGCGAGTCATGGAGGAGGCACAGTTACCAGGATACCCATATTGGAGGTGGGCCAGTCACTGGGGCAAAACTATGGAAAAGGACCAGTCACTGGGGCATCAATCACAGAGACGGGCCAGTTACTGTGACACCCAAAATAGAGGAGGGATAATAAAAAAGGCACACATCACAGAGAAGGGTTAGTCATTGGACCACCAGTGAGAAAACTCTCACTGTGGTACCTATCACAGAGGGTGCTCAGTCACTGTCTTGCCTATTAAGTGGAGGTTCAGTCACGGTGGCATCTGTCACAGAGGAGAGCCAGTAACTGGGAAACCCATAATAGAGAACAGCCAGTCACTGGGACATCCATCACAGAGGAGGGTAACACCACACGGAATCAATTATAGAGCTGGCCAGTTGCTGGGTCATCCTCCGCAGAGGAGGACCAATCACTCTGTAACCCATAGCAAAACACAGACAGTCACTGTTGCACCAATCACAGGGGAGGCTTAGTCAATGAATCACCAGATATTGAGAAGGCCGAGTCATTTGAACACCAATCACAGAGCAGAACCAGTTACTGGTACACACATTTTGAAGGAGACACTGTCACCGTGACACCCAGAACAAAAGAAGACAAGACCCTGGGCATCCATCAAAGGGGATGGCCAGGTTTTAGGCACCAATCACAGAGTATGCCATGTCACTGGTGCACACATTATGGAAGTAGCCCAGTCTATTAGATCACTTATCACAAAGGAAGGCCAGTCACTGGGACACCCATTATGGAGTAACCCCAGTAAGTGGGACATTAATCTCAGAGGACAACTATTCATTGAATCAACCATTATGGTGAAGGGTCAATCACTGGGCACCAATCATAAATGAGAAAGTGTAATTGGGGAACCCACAAGTAGGGACTGTCCCTTCGAAAGCTATCTCAGAAAAGGGACAAACACAAAGAAGAACGATTTATGTGGGCACACATCACAGAAGAAGGGCAGTCACTGGGGCACCCATAACAGAGGAGGACCTGTCATAAAGTCACTACTTATTGAAGAGGGCCGGTCCCTTGGACAGTAATCATAAAAAAGGATTAATTCTGAGGCAGACACTGTGGAAGGGGTCTGGATACCAAGACACGCATAGTAGAGGAGGGCTTCACATTAAGGCACCCATTATGTAGAAGACCCAGTCACTGAGACAGGAATCACAGAGGAAAGGTAGTCACTGTGACACAAATCCTAGGAGGATCAGTCACTAAGACATTTAAAGAGGAGGGCCAGACCATGGTTACACATCACAGTGGAGGTGACATAATTGGGGCACTCATCACAGAGGCAGTGTACTCACTGAGCATCCATTAGGGAGGATGGCCACTCACTGGGGTGCCATTCACAGAGGCGGACCAGTCAAGTTTGCACCCTTCATAGATGAAGGATACTCACTGGGAAACCCAACACAAAATAGGGATAGGCTTGTGGAACCCATAACAGGAGTGCCAGTCACTTGTGCACCCAATATGGAGAAGAAACAATCATTTGGAAAAACTTCAATGAGTAGTGCTATTCATTAGGGTTACCATTATGGTGGAGGCTCAGTCATTGAGGAACCAATGAGAGAGGATGCCCAGTCACTGAGCCAAACATAATGGAGAAGGACATGTCAATGGGCCAGCAATAGGTTCAGTCACGGGGGCACTAATAACAAAGGAGAATCTGTCACTGTTACACCCAAGCCAACAAAGAAATAGACACTGGGACACCAATCACAGAAGAGTTCCATTTACTAGTTCACCCACTAGGCGGTCAGGGCACTGCGTCAACTGTCACAGAAGAGATCCATTCACTGGGGTATCCAGTACAGAAAAAATATTAATCAATAGAGCATCAAATATAGGTGTGGGATACTCACTGGGACACCCATCACAGAGGCTACACATTCACTGAGACACATATCACAGAGGAGGGCCATTCACAGAGGCACTCAGCACACAGAGGAGTCAGTCACTGTGGTACCCATCACAGAAGAGGCACAGTCACTGTGACAGTCATCAAAGAAGAAGGCCAGTCACTGGTGTGTTAATCACAGAGAATGGGCAGTCACTGGGGTGTACATCATAGAGACAAGTCAATCATGCAGCACCACATACAGAGGAAGGATATTCTCTGTTATAACCAACTCAGGAGCATTAGTCACTGTGACACTCATAACAGAGGAGGACCTGAAACTGGAGTACACACTATGGAGGCGGGTCAGTCCTTTGGACATCATTCACTCTAGAGGGCTACTCACTGCAACTATTATTATGGTGAAGTGTCAATCACTGGGGCACCAATCATAAAGGAGGCCTAATCACTGGGGCACTCATAATGGAAGAGGACTCCCCACTGGGGCACCTATTATGGAGGATGTCCAGGTCCTGGGCTATTAATCACTATGCAGGGCATGTCACTGCAGCATCACATAGGAGGACAAATCACAGGGCCTCCCATGAGAGAAGAGTGCCAATCACTGAGGCACCCATCACAGAATAAGGTCAGTCACTGGTGCACTGATCACATAGACAGACCAGCCATGGGGGAACCTCTCACAGGGAAAGAATAGTAACTGGGAGACCCACAGAGAAGAAGACTTATCATGGCACTGATAATAGAGGAGTGAGAGTACTGGAAGACCTATTGTGGAAGAGGGCTAGTCATTGGGACTCCCATTATAGTGAAGACATTATAACTTGGGCATGTATCACAGAGGTAAACCTGTTCCTGTGACACCCTTCAGAGAAGAGAGTGAGTCACCATGACACAAATAATTAAGGAGGCTCATTTACTGAAATATGTTTCATTGAGTAAGGCTAGTCACTAGGGCATTCACTTGGAAGAGGGCTAGCCACTGAGTCAGCAATCATAGAAGAGTATGTGTCAAAGAAGCACCTATTGGGTAGGACCAGTCACTGTGACATAAAGCACAGAGAAGAATTATTAACTGGGGCACTCAGTGTGAAAGGAGCCTAGTACATCACAGAGCTTGGTACATCATAAAGTTAGTTACTTGTCACCCATTTTGTAGGAGAATCAGATGCAAGGACACATCAGAGAAGAGCTCTAGTCATTGTGACATCCATTCGAGAAGGTAGCCAGTCATTAAGATACCATTCAGATAGAAGGCCTATTTTCTGTGGTACCCCTTATGTAGGAGGATGGGTCACTGTGACACCCATCACAAGAAAGGGTTATTCACTGGGACACCCATCATCTATACAGGCATGTAACATGAGCACAAATCACAGGAGAGACTCAGTCACTGGTTCACACATTGTTACGAAAATCTTAGTCACTAGGACACCCATCAAAAAAGAGGGCTTGACACTGGGAGGACGCCCTATGGAAGAGGCCAAGTTTCTGTGACACCAGTCACAGAGAAGGGCTAGTCACTGTGGCATCCATCATATAAAGATAAGTCACTGCTTCATCAATCACAGTGGAAATGTAGTCACTGGGTCACACATTATGGAGGACCAGTCACTGGGACCCCCATCACAAAAGAGGGTCAGTCACCAGCACACCTATTATTTAGGAAGCACCATTCATCTAGGAGATCCAGTTACTGAGGCACCCAACACAGAGAGACACCTGTCATTGAGGCTTTCATCTCAGAGGAGGTCCAGTTAGCAAAGCACCCATTAGAATTCAGATTGGTCACTGGGGTTTCCATCAGAGAGGAGAGATGATCTCTGGGTCACTCATCATAGAGTAGGCCAGGTCACTGTGACATTCATTACAGAGGCAGGCTAGTCCAACTAGCATCCATCAGAGAAGAGACATAGTCACAGAGGCAACTATTAGAAAGATTAGCTTGCTACTATTATAACGATAACAGAGGAGGGTGACTCATTGGATCCCCAATATAAAGAGAGTGAATCACTGGATCAACCAATAAGAGGGCCAATCACTGGAACTCCTATCACAGAGGAGGGCCAGACATTGGAGGACCCCTCACAGAGGAGGACAAGTCACTGGAGCATCAATCAGAGAGGAGGGATAGTCGCTGAAACACCCAGCCCATCACAGATAACAGGTAGTTATTGAGGCACCCATTAAGAAGAAGAACAGGTTTCTTGGGCACCCATCACATAGGAGAGAGAGAGTTACCAGGGCATACATTTTGGAGGAAGGCTAGTCACTAGGACCTCCAGCACAGAGGTGAGTTGTTCACTGTGGTACCCATTAAGGAGGAGGCGCATTTGCTGGAATTCCCAACATAAACGAGGGCCAATGCCCAGGGTTTCTATTACAAAGGTGAGCCAGCAATGGGAAACTGATCACACAGGAAGACCTGTCAAAAAGGAAATCAAGTTGGAGAAGGGACATACACAGAATCACCCATCAAAAAGGAGAATCAGTCACTGGAGTACTGAAATGAAATAAATTCCAGTCACTGAGGAAGCAATAGAGGGGAGACCTGGCCAAGAGTACCAATCACAGAGGAGAGCACATCACTGGGAAACACATTAGAGAGGATGCCCAGTATCTGAGACACTCAAAACAGAAGGGACACATTAACTGCAAAACCCATCACAGAGGGTAGTCTTTTACTAAGGTACCCATGCAAGAGGAGGAACAGTCCCCTGGGAATCTAAAACAGAGGAGAGTCATTCTGTGGAGCACTGATTACAGAGGAAAATCAAGCACTGTGGTACATGATATAGAGGAGGGACCATTACTGGGGCACTGATAACAAGAGAGTACTTTTCACTGGGATGCCTATCACAGAGAAATGCAAGTAACAGCAGCACTGATCACAGAGGAGAGCCAGTCACTGAGGCACCCATCAGAGGAGAGTCAGTCACTACAGCAACCATAACATAAGAAGGATAGCAGCTGGGGATCACATTACAAAGCAGTGCAATTCACTGGGGCACCCATTAGAAAGAGGGTCAGTCACTGGTGCAATGATCACAGAGGAAGATTAGCCACTGGTGCTCTCCTCAGAGATGATACCTAGTCACTGGGGCACCCATCACAGAGGAGAGAGTCTGTCAAAGAAGAGTGTTAGTTACTGGGGCACCCATCACTGTAGATGGCAAGTCAATAGGGCACCCATCACAAAAATGGGGCAATCACTGGTGCACCCATCACAGAGCAGGGTCAGTTGTTGTGGCACCCATTACAGAGAAGGGCCAGTCACAAAGGAACTCAACATAGAGGAAAATCACTGGTGCATCTATCAAAGAGGAGAGCCAGTCAATGTGGCACAAATTACAGAGGAGGGTCAGTCACTGAGAAATTCGTCACAAAGGTGGCCCAGTCACTGAAGCATCCATTAGGAAGAGGGGCAGTCAATGAGGTACCAATCACAGAAGAGGGTTAGTCACTGGGACACTCTTCACAGAGCAGGTCTAGTCACTGTGGCACCCATCGCAGAATAGGGTGAGGCACTGGGGCATACATTACAGAGGAGGCATAGTCACTGGGGCGCCCATAACTGAGGATGGCTAGTCACTGATTAGCCCATCACAGATGAAAGACAATTACTGGTGCAGACATCACATAGGAGAGCCAGACACTGAGGGTCTCATCACAAAGGAGAGGCTGTCAATGTGATTTCCATTATTGAGGAAAGCCAGACACTGTGCACTCATTATGAAGGAGAGCCATTCATTGAGACCCATTATGAAGGAGAACCAGTCAGTGGAGTACTGAATACATAGGAGGTTCAGACATTGCTGAAAAAATTACAAAGGAGGCACATTAACTGGGAAACACATCACAGATGAGAGCTAGTCAATGAGACAACAATCACAGAGGATGGTTAGTCACTGAAACTTCCATTATAGAGAGAAGGCCAGCACTGGGAATCCCATTATGGAGAAGGGACAGTCACTTGGGTATCCATCACTGTGGAGGGTTAGTCAATGAAGCACACATCACAGAGAAAAGTCAGTGACTTGGGTTATTTTTTTTTATGAAGGAAGACTAGTCAATGGGATTGCCATCAAAGAGGAGGGCTAGTGATTGAGGTGCGTATCATAGAGGAGAGCCAGTCACTTGTCCACCGATTATAAATGAGGGACAGTTACTGGGACAAGTATCACAGAGGAGGACCAGTGAAAACACATTAATCACAGAAAAGGAGTAATCACTGGGGCAGCCATTATGGTGGAGGTCCAGTTATTAGAATACATAACAGAGAAGAAGGAGAACCAATTGGGTAATCATCACAGAAGAATAATCCATGAAGCTGCCATCACAGAATAGAGTCAGTCACTGAGACACCCATCAGAAAAGTGAGCCAGTCATTGGGACACCAATCACAGAGGTCAGTCAATTACTGGGGCAATCATCACAGAGATGAGTCAGTCACTGGGGCACCCAACATAGAGTAGCACCAGTAACTGGACCACCCATCACAGAAGAGAGCAATCATTGAGACACCCATCACAGAGGAGAGGCATACTCTGAGCCCCCGTTAGAGAAGAGGGACCGTCACTGGGGCACCAATTACATAGGTCAGTCAATCAATGGGCTACCAAATACAAGGATGCCCAGTTACTGGGGTACCTATCACAAAGCGGCTGAGTCATTGTGTTACCCTTTAGTAAGAATGGCCATTCACTGTGACAAAAATCACAGAGGAGACCTAGTCACTAAGGCACCCATCACAGAGGAGACACAGTATTAGAGCTCTCAACCCAGAAGAGGATCCATAACAAGAACACTCATCACAGGGAAGCCTAGTCACTATGACATCCATAGCAGGGAAGGGCTGTCACTGAGGCACCCAAACAGAGAAGAGGGAAAGTCACTGGGACAAAAATCACAGAAAAGGCCTAGTCGCTGGGGCTCCCTGCACAAAGGAGGGACAGTCAGCAGGCACCCAACACAGAGGAGGCCCAGTCACTTTGGCACCAACCACAGAAGAGGTTCAGTCACTGGAGCATTCTACGAGGAGATACAGTCACTGAGGCACTATCATGGAGAAGGGCCTATCACAAAGGAGGGTAAGTTTCTGTGGCTTACAATAGAGTAGAGGCACAGTCACTGGGACTCCCATCACAGATGTGTGATAGTCACTGGGACACCCATTATAGAGGAGGCCTATTTACCAAAATATCATTAGAGAGAAGGCTAGCCACTGGGGCACCCATTATTGAAGATGTCCAGTTACTGAGGCACCAATCACAGAGGAGTCTCAGTCACTGGAGCACACATTATGGAAGAGAAACAGTCACTATGATATTTATCACAGAGGAGGGCCAAACACCGGTGTACCTCCTACAGGCTAAGGTCTGTCACTGGACAGCCATCTAAAAGAAGGGTTTGTCACTGGGGAACCCATTACGAAGGAAGTTCAGTTACTGGAACACACATCACAGAGGAGGTCTAGTCACTGAGATAAAAATTACAGCAAAGGCCCAGTCAAAAAAGCACCTATTATGGAGAAGGCTCTTTCACTGGGAAACCCATCACAAAGGAGGCTAGTGGTTGGGTTACATGTTATGAAGGAGGCCGTTGAAAATGAGGGACAAGTCATGGAAGATGTCTAGTCACAGGCACATCAATTTTGAGAAGACTCAGTTGCCCTGGAGCCCATCAGAAAAAAGGAAAATTCACTGGATTACCCATCACAGACAATGACTTGTCATTGGGCCATCAATCATAGAGGAGGTCTAGTAACAGGTGCACCCATTAGAGAGGAGGCCTAACCACTGACAGCCATGACAGAAGAAGGCTCCTCACTCAGGCACCTGTTAAATATAAATGCATCACTGAGGCGTCAGTCACAGAGGAAACTCAGTCACTGGTGTACACATAATGGAGGAGGCCCAGTCACTGGGACACTAATCACAAAACAGGCCTAGTCACTGGAGCATCCATAATGGAGGTGGCCCAGTAACTGGAATTCCCATTAGACAGGAGGAATAGGCAATGGGACACCCCTAATGGAGGAAGTTAAGTTATTGGAATAACCATCTGAAAAAGAGTCAGGAACTAGTGCGCACATAATGCAGGAGGACCAGTAATTGGGTCACTCATTATGGAGGAAGTCATTTCACTGGTATACTGGTCACAGAGAAGGGCTAGTCAGGTACCCATCACAGAAGAGTCTTGTCACTGGAACATCTATTATGAAGGAGGTTTAGTCATTGTAGTAAACATTGGAAAGCAGAGTCAATCACTGGTACATCGATCACAAAGGAAAGACAATCATCGAGGAACCCATTATAGAAGAGAGTCAGTTACTAGTGCACCCATCACAGACAATTACTAGTGATGAAGTCATTCATTAAATAAGAGGGACATTTATATGGACACTAATTAGAAGAGGGTCAGTCACTGGGTCACCCATCACCAAGGAGGGTCAATAGTAGTGGCACCCATCACAGAGGAGGGATATTTACAAGGGCATGTATTATAGAAGAGGGTCAGTTACTGAGATAACTAGCACAGAAGGCTACTCAGCATGGCACCCATCACAGAGAGCCAGTCACTGGAACAGTCATCACAGAGGAGAGGCAGTCACTGGGGTACCCATTAGAAAGGAGCTCCAGCCACAGGGGCATCATTTACAAAAGAGGGCCAGTCACTGGGGCACCCATTATGGAAGAACCTCAGTCACTTGGGCACCCATCACAAAGTAGTGTAAGAACTGGGCACACATTATAAAGGAGAAGTAGTTACTATGATACACTGGAGTGCAAATCACAGTGGAGGGAAAGTTGCAGTGGCAACATTTAGGGAGAAGACCTTGTTGTTGGGGTTATTATTTTGGAGGAGGATCTGCCACTGTGACACCCATCTCAAAGGAGAGCTAATAACAAGCACCCATTAAGGAGGATGGCACCCATCAGAGAGGAGGCTCAGTCATTAGGGCATCCATAATATAGAAAGACTTGTCACTGGGGTACCCATTATGTAGGAGATCCAGTTACTGTTACACCCATCACAAAGTAGGTTCATTCAGTAGTGTACCAAACACAGAGGTGAACAATTCACTGGGAAACCAATCAGAGAAGATTTCCAGTCACCAGGAAATGTACCACAGAGGATTGTCAGTCATGAGGCTCCCATTAGAGAAAAATGTCAGTCACTGGATCACCCATAACAGAAGAATAGTACTCACTGGGGCACCCATCACAGAGGAAAACCAGTCATTGGGGCAACCGTTGCAAAGGAGAGCCAGTCACAGTCACAACCATCCAGAGGAAAGTCAGTCACTGGGGCACAATCACAGAGAAAAAACAGTCACGAAGGTACCCATCACAGAAGAGGTCCAGTAACTGGGGCACCGATTTCAAGGAGGGTCAGTCAATGGGGCATGAATCACTGAGGAGGGCCAGTCACTGAGGAAACCAACACAGAAGTGGGCCACTCACTGAGGCACTCATTCCAGAGAGGACTAGTCACTGGTACAACAATTTTGGAGGAGGACCAGTAACTGTAGCAGCGAACAGTGAGGAGAGCCAGTTAATGGAACACCCCTCACATAAGATAGCCAGTTACTGGGGAAATCTTCAAGGAGGTGAACTAGTCACCAGGGCAACCATCACCAATGAGGGCTAATCACTTGGGAAACCATTATTAAAGAGCAACAGTCAAATGAACAGTGATCACAGTGGAGGGCCTGTCAATGTGGCCCCCATTACAGAGAAGGGCCAGTCACTGAGGCACATATTCAGAGGAGTCCCAGTAACTAGGACACTCATCACAGAAGATCGCAAATCACTGGGACATACATTATAATGGAAAATCAATCACTGAAACACCAATAATTGAAGAGGACTAGTCAGTAGATTACTCATTATAGAGGAGGATCTGTCATTGGGGTATCCATCACAAATTAGGGACAGTAATAAGGTTACTGAATACAGAAGTGGACAGTCACTGGGGCACCCATCACAGAGAAGTTAAAATCATGGAGTACCTATTATAGAAGAAGGCCAAACACTAGGGCCCCCATCACAGAAAAATCCTCGCTACTGCAGAATCCATCACTGAGGAGAGTCAGTCACTGGGAAAACCATCACAGAGGGGAGCCAGTCACTAATCACAGAAACTAGAAACTGGGGCACCAATTACAGAGAAGAAATAATCTCCTGAAAATCATCAGAACAGAAGGCCAGTCACTGAGCAACCTCCCACAGAGGAGGACCAATTACTGAGGCATGCATGCATAAGAGGGCCAGTCACCAAGGCACTCATCCAAGTTGAGGATTATTCACTGATGGCCCATTAAGAGAAGGGCCAGCCATTAAGACACAAATCACAGAGGAGGGCCAGTCACTGAGGCACCCACCTCATGTGACTACCAGTCACTGGGGCACCCATTAGGAGAAGGGTTAGCCAGTGAGGCACTAATCACAGAGGCAGGGCAATCTCTGAAGCACCCATCACAGAAGAAATTCATTCTCTGAGACACCTATTTCAGAGAAGGAGCAGTCAGTTTGGCACCTTCAGAGTTGGACTTGTCATTTATGGCACACATCCTGGAGAAGGGCCAGACATTGGGGTACCAAATAGGAGGAGGGACAATCACTCAGACACCCATCACAGAGGAGGACTAGTAAATAGGGCACACATCACAGAAGCAAGTATGACACTTAAGTGCCCATCAGAGAGGAGGGCTAGTCATTTGGGAGACCATCGGAGCAGGAGCAGCCACTGGTGCACACATTATAGGAGATGACCTAAGAAGAGGGCTAGTCATTGGGAAACAAACATAGAGGAGGGGCAGTCACAGAAACTTCCATACGAGAGGAGGCCCAGTCTCTAGTGCAGCCATCACAGAGATGAGTCAGTTACAGAGGCATTTCTCACATAGGAGGGCTAATCATTGGGTAACTCATTATAAAGGCAGCTCAACCACTGGGCCATCTATCACAGAGGAGAGCCAGTTACTGGAGAATACATCACAGAGGAGGGTTATTCACTGTTGTACCCAATTTGAAGGAGGGCAAGTCACTGGGTCACCAAACATGAAGGAGGCCCAGTCAATGGTGCAACAATTATGAAGGAGGCTCAATAACTGGACCAATTTACAGAAGCTTTCCAATCACTGTTGCACCCTAAATGGAGATGCTCCAGTCAGGTAGACACCCATTGCAGAAGGCTTTATCTGGGGCTACCAGTAAAGATGAAGGCCTGGTACTGGGGATACAATCACAGAGTAGATCCAATCAGTGGGGCACCCATAACTGAGGAGTGCCAGTCAATGGGATACCAATCATTAAGTAGGCTTAATCATTGAAACATCCTGAATGGAGAAGGGTTAGTCACTTGGGCGATATAGGAGATACAGTTACAGCGGCAGTGGTCACACAGGAAAACGAGTCACTGGGGCACCCATCACAGAGGACAGCCAGTCACTAGAGTATTTTTTACAGAGGAGCACCTGTCACTGGTGCACTCATCAGAGAGAAAGATCAGTCACTGGGACACCGGTTATAGAGGTGCCTCAGTCAGTGGAACATCTACCACAGAGGAGAGATAGTCACTGGGACACCCTTCACAGAAGACAGCCAATCAAAGGGGTACTCATCACAGAGGAGTGCTAATCACACTGGTAATTCAATTTTCTAGAAGACCCAGTTACTGGAACACCCATCACAGAGGAGGACATTCACTGTGTCACCCATAAGAGCAGAGGGCCAGTTACTGGAGCCCCCACCACAGAGGAGACTATTTACTTTGGAGCCCATCACTTATGAGGAACAGTTACTGGGGCACCAATTAAAGTAGGTAGTTCACACTGGAGCATGGATCACAGAGGAGGGCCAGCCACTGAGGCACAAAACACAATGGAAGTAGTCACTGAGGCACACAATACAGCAGAGCAAGCCACTGGGGTCCCGATCACAAAGGAGGTTCAGTAATTGGGGCAGCCATCACACATGGGGGCAAATAACTGAGGCAAATGTTACAGAGGAAAATCTGTCACAGAGACAGATATTATAGAAGATAGTCTCTGGGGCTCCCAGCACAGAGAGAGGAAATGTAATCACTGGGCACCCATTGCAAAGGTCAGCCAGTTACTTTGACAGACAGCAGAGAAGAGGGCCTTAACAGGGGCACCTATCATAGAGATGGACCTGTGCCTGAGGTACCCATCACTGGGGAGGGGCAGTCACTGGGGCGTCCAAAACAGAGAAGAATCAGTCACTGGGGAATCCTTTACTGAGGCATACTCATCAAGTGAACACACCTAACAGATGAGAACTAGTCACTGCTACACCAAACACAGAAGACTAGTCACTGTGGCTCCCATAACAATTGTGGGCTAGTCACTGGGGTAAAAAGTATGACTGAGGTGTAGTCACTGAGTCACCAGAGAGGAGGTCCAGTCACCTGGGCAGACATAATGGAGAAGAGCAATCAGTGGGATTCCTATTGTTGAGGAGACTCAGTCACTGGGTCACCAATGTCATAGGAGGCCTAGTCAGTGGGACAGACATAATGGAAGAGGGTAGACACTGGGCACCTATTAAGGAGACTACTGTAGGTGCACCCATCACAGAAGAAGGCTATTCACTGGAGTACCCATTATTGAAAAGCCAGTCATTGGCCACA
>CAUYQG010119852.1:0-15913 GCA_963574415.1 Tarsius wallacei | reverse complement strand
AAAAAAAAAAAGATTATGTGTGTGTATATATATATATATATATATATATATATATAGAAAATAAATAAAAATAATGTAATGCGTGATTACAAAGGGGCAGACGATTAGTATTTTTATGATTTAAATTTTTTTTATTGTTATGAGTCGGAATCTCACTCTGCCACCCAGGCTGGAGTGCAATGGCACGCATACGACCACCGCAGCCTCGACCTGCTGGGCTCAGGTGATCCTCCTGCCTCAGCCTTCCAAGTAGCTGGAACCACAGGCATGCGCCACCACATCCAGTTAATTTTTTGATTTACTGTTGAGACGAGATCTGGCCAATTTGCCCAGGTTGGTCTCGAACCCCAGGACTCAGGCGATCCTCTCGCCTCCGCCTCCCAAAGCGCTGGGATGACAGGCATGAGCCACTGTACCCCGCCTGGCTGGACGTTCTTCCCCTTCTCCCCTCTCCTTCATTTCTTCCTCTCCTCAGCCCCGGTTGTCGGGCATGATGGTACATCCCTGTGATCTCAGGAAAGGCCATCACTGCCAGAGACCGGTTGACTTTCCTGTAGAGCCGGGTGAGGGTGTGGGGGTAGGGGGGTGAGGTGTCTCCAACCTTTTCTGCCTCAGGGACCAGTTTCATGGAAGACCATTTTTCCACGGGGGGGGAGGCGGGGGCAGGGGGATCATCAGGGTTATATGCTGATCCCAAGCGCGCAACCGGGATCCCTCGCATGTGCGGTTCACAGTAGGGCTCGCGCACCTATGAGAATCTAGTGCCACCGCAGATTGGATGGCAGACGGAGCTCGGAGCTCAGTTTGCCCATCGCTCACCTCCTGCTGTGCCTCCCGGTCCCGAACAGACCACAGAGCAGTACCGGTCCAGGCCCGAGGGTTGGGGACCCCTGCTGTAGAGACTTGTAGAATGTTCCATGATGATGAACCATGGAAGAACTGCAGCCCACAGGGGAGCCGCCAGCCTCCTGGCTGTTGAGAACTTGAGACTCGGCTTGTGGGACCAAGGAACTGGAATGTTGAATCTTATTTCATTTTAATTCACTTAAATTTAAGCAGTAGCGCAGTTCTGGAGCCGAGACTGCTTCCCAGGAAGTGTAAAAAAGTATACCTTCTTAGGCTGGGCGTGGTGGCTCACACCTGTAATTCCCGCACTTTGGGAGGCTGAGGTGGGAGGATCGTTTAAGCCCAGAAATTTGAGACCAGCCTGGCCAACGTAGCAAGACCTCAACTCTGCAAAAAAATCAAAAAATTAGCCGGGTGTAGTGGCACGCTCCTGTAGTCCCAGTTCCTCGGGAGGCTGAGACAGAAGAATCACCTGAGTCCAGAAGGTCGAGGCTGTGGTGAGTTGTGATCCTGCCACTGCACTCCAGCCTGGGCAACAGAGTGTGAGACTCCGACTCAAAAAAATAATTCAGATTTTTTAAAAAGTACCCTCTTGTTCAAAGGCACAAGCCTTAAGGACTGCTGAGATAGCAGGAGACACAGAGATAGGTAAGAGGGAGAGAAGAAAACATCAGAACAATTTGGCTTGGAAGGCTGAGGCGCAAGGATCGCCTGAGCCCAGCAGGTCGAGGCTGCGGTGGCCGTGAGCATGCCACTGCACTCCAGCCTGGGCATGGAGAGTGAGACTCCGATTCAAAAGAAAAAAAAGGACAGGTCCCCTGATTAAAATATGGGCAGAAGATCTGAACAGACACTTTATGAGAATACACAAACGGCCACTCTGCATGCAGAAAAAAATGGTGACCATCATTTGTTATCAGGGAGTCGCAAATTGAAACTACAGTGAGATACAACACGCCCACCACAGTGATTAATATTCAAAAGACTGGCTGAGTGTGGTGGTGTACACCTGTAGTCCCAGCTACTCGGGAGGCCGAGGCAAAAGGACTGCTTGAGCCCGGGAGATCGAGGCTATGGTGAGCTGGGATCCACTGCATTCCAACCTGGGTGACAGAGTGAGATCCTATCTCACACACACACACACACACACACACAATGCCAAATGATAGCCACGCCTTACGCCCTAATCCCCAGAGCCTGTGCTTACCTGTCCTTCCATGGCAGAAAGCACTTTGCAGAGGGGATTAACCTAAGGATCTTAAGATGAAGAGATGATCCTGGATGATCCGGGAGGAGTGTAATTGTCATCCCAAAGCTCCTTGGGAGAGGGAGGCAGGAGGACCAGGCTCAGAGAAAAAGATGTGGAGGCAGAGGCGGAGGCTGGAGTGATGAGACCGTGAGCCAGGAAATGAAGGCGACCTCTAAACACCGCAAAAGGAGTGGAAACAAATCCCTCCTCAGAGCCTCCAGAAGAAACCAGCCCCACTGGCACCATGATGTTAGCCCTGTAAATCCATGTAGACATCTGGTCTCCGGAACTGCAAGATAATACGCCACTTTAGAAAAAGGTCTGGCGTTCTCTTCTATAGCAAACCATCCATTCTATGATCAAGTTCTATTCTTGGGTATTTACCCCCAAATAAACAAAAATGTAAAAATGTACATCCCCGCCATGCTCCATGGCTCACGCCTATAATCTCAGGTGTGTAAAATTGGCTGGGTGTGGTGGCGTGCACCTGTGGTTCCAGCTACGTGGAAGGCTGAGGCAGAAGGATCGCCTGATCCCAGCAGGTCGGGGCTGTGGTGTCCCATGATCATGCCACTGCACCCAAAACACAAAAACAAAAACAAAAACAAACCCCTCCTGGAGCCATACACTAAAAGAGGGTGAATTTTACCTCATAGGTATATTTATAGATTACATATATATGTGTTATATAAAGTGATGTATATATACACATAATTATACATTTGGACATAAATCATACTTCAACAAATCTGAGTTTAAAAAAATGATCCCGGCCAGGCGCGGTGACTCACACCTGTAATTCCAGCACTTTGGGAGGCCACGGCGGGAGGCTCATTTGAGCCCAGGAGTTTGAGACCAGCCTGGACAACATAGGGAGAACTCATCTGTACGAAAAAAAAAAAAAAGATCATGGGGAAGGGTCCAGACGTTTTTGCAGAGGCCAAGGGACCCTCTTGGGCACCTGTCCGAGGATGGGGACCCCTGAGCCTCCTTGGACATGGGCATTGCCCACACACACATGCATCTCCTGTGAAGAGGAGGGTGAAGGAGGGGTGGAAGGACACTCCAAGGAGAGAGCCCTGCTGGGCTGGGGCTCCGGTCAGAGGTGAGCCTGGGACAGGCACGATGACCGGGAGCTTGGAACGCAGGGAGCACGCAGGGGAGTGGCAGGGAGGAGGCAGGTGCTGAGTCGAAACCAGATCGGGACGCGAGGCCCGTTTCCATCCGTGTCACCAGGCTGCTATCATATACGGCCACCATATATTCGTTAATCATACACCTGCCCTATCTGCCCTCCGGCCTGCGTTCCACTTAGGCAGGCAGACCATTCTGAGGGCCCGAGGGACACCGGCCACCATGCCCGGCTCAGAGGAACCCGAGGTAATCCGATCCTGGTCCCAGCCCTTGAGGAGTTCCCAGCCCGGCAGGGGAGACCGACAGGTAAGCAGACAGCCTCCACACCTGGGGAAGAGGCCAGCATGGAGATGCTGGCTGGGCTCCCTAGGGAACAATCAAGGAAGGCTTCCTGAAGGAGGGGGCATTGGGGCGAGGCCTTTCTCAATGCCATGAGGCCAATCCCAAGAATAGCAATGACATTGAGGATGATAGTAACAGCCACCAACGTTTATGGAGTGCTTACAATGAGCCGAACTCACTGCACAGAGCATGGATCATGAATGAATGAATTTAACCATCCAGTAGTTCTTTGTGGTAGATGCTTCTATCATAGTTCCCTTTTGCAGATTAGGGAAATTGAGGCACGGACTTGGTTTCCGTCCCTCAAAGTGTTCCTGCTCTGGGGCTGGGTGCAGTGGCTCACACCTGTCATCCTAGCACTTGGGAGGCCAAGGCGAGAGAATCGCTTGAGTTCAGGAGTTTGAGACCAGCCTGGGCAACATAGCAAGACCCTGTCTCTAAAAAAATATATAATTAAAAAAAATAGCTGGGCATGGTGGCACGTGCCTGTGGCCCAAGCTACTTGGGAGACGGAGGCAGGAGGATCGCCTGAGCCCAGGAGGTCGAGGCTGCAGTGAGCCGTGATTGTGCCACTGCACTTCAGCCTGTACAACACAGTGAGACCCCGACTCCAAGAAAAAAAAAAAAGTCACCTAAAACAAAACAAGTGTCCCTGCTCTGGTTGGGGAGACAGTCACAGGCACAGTCTCAATCTGGTGCCATTGTGCTTTGATGGTGGAGGCAGAAGGCACTGGCAGGAGCGGAGGGGAGAGAGAGGGACTAATTCCGACTGGGGACGTGGTTTGCGGAAGGCTTCTGAGAAGCGACGGCCTTCTAGGATGAGTCTGTTTTGGGGTGTGGACTTCGGTGTGTGGAGTTGTGTCATGACTCAGTTCTTGTCTCTCTTTTACTGGTCCGTAGCCCTATTTCACTTTCTTTTTTATTTTTCCCTTTATTTATTTCTTTTTTTTAGTTGGGGTCTCACTCTGTTGCCCTGGCTAGAGTGCAGCGGCACCATCGCAGCTCACCAGAGCCTCGACCGCAGCTCAGGTGATCCTCCCACCTCAGCCTCTGGAGTAGCTGGGACTACAGGTGCGCCCACCACGCCTGGCTAATATTTTTTTTTATTTTTGCAGAGACAGGAATTCACGACATTACCCAGGCTGATCTCAAACTCCTGAGCTCAAGCGATTTTCCTGCCTTGGCCTCCCAAAGTGTTGGGATGACAGGCATGAGCCACCGCACCCGGCTGTGTTTCCTTTTAAGTCTCGCTCCTGTTCCTTCCCAGCACCCTAAAAACAAACCCGCTGAACAGCCATACATTCTTGGGCATGTAGAGACCCTCGTAGTCCAGGTAGTGTTGTTGTGTGTAATTATGTCTTCTAAACTGACACAAAAAGGAAATTACATCTTTTAAATTGTGCTATAGACCCTGTTTTGTTTCCTACTTTTCCCCCTCAACATTATGTTATGTGTATATATATATATATATTGTGTGTGTGTTGGAGTCTCAACTCTGTCACCAGGCTGGAGTGCAGTGGCACGCTCACCACCACCACAGCCTTGACCTGCTGGGCTCAGGTGATCCTTCCACCTCAGCCTCCCGAGTAGCTGAAACCACAGGCGTGTAACACCACCATGTCTGATACATGTTTTGATTTATTGTAGAGACGAGGTCTCGCCAAGTTGCCCGGGCTGGTCTCGAACCCCTGGGTTCAGGCAGTCCTCTTGCCTCGGCCACCCAAAGTGCTGGGATGACAGGTATGAGCCATCACACCCAGCCAATTTTTGTTTTTTATAAAACATAATTGCAGAATTATGTTTTATAAAACATATTTTGCAATTATGTTTCTGACAAAAAACATACTGTTAGGCAGGTGTGGTAGCTCACACCTGTCATTCCAGCACTTTGGGAGGCTGAGGCGGGAAGATCGTTTGAGGCCAGAAGTTCAAGACCAGCCTGGCCAACAAAGCAAGACCCCATCTCTACAAAAACAAACATAATATTTTTAATAATCTCTCCTTATCGCCATGGGAACTCTGACTTATTGCTTCTAGAATGCCATGGAAGAACCCACTCCCCCTTTTTCTTACCAGCTCCCACATAACCGACTCCAAGGTAGTCCCACTTCCCCAGTCCCTGGCATCCTGGGACGTATCCTTGCGTGTCCCCTGTGCCCGCTCCCCTATGATACCTCCTTGGAAGTGGAATTGCTGACTCCCAGGATGAATGCACAGTGAATGTCACAAAACTCTGCCCCAGCGTCCGAGGTGGAACCTTTCACCAGGCAGAGAAAGGCAGAGCCGGGAGCAGCCCAGGGTACGAAGGGCTGGGAGAGTCCACGGCGTGTGTGTCCCGGGGTCAGGGAATTACAAGTCACCCACCCCGGGGTGGAACCTCCTGCTGTACAGCCGTGTAATAAATACTTGATGGCTGTGGTTTCTTTTTCATTTTTTTCCTAAAAAGGAAGCTGGTGCTTTGTGGGTGGCAGTTGGGTAACAGCTAGTCAAATCTTAACAGCACAAAATACTCTTTGACCCGGCCGTGTTGCTACTCGTGCCCAAGGAAGGAGGAAGAAGGAGGTTCACCGTGTTGCCACTTGCAGACATGAAAAATGAGAAACCATTAGCCCTGCCAATGGGAGAGGAGTCTGACGAGCCAGAGATTGTGCGGGCGCAGAGATGAGTAGGCGAATTTATTATTCGTTTATTTGTTTAGATTCGGGATCTCACTCTGTGGCCCAGGCTGGAGTACAGTGGCACACTCACGGTCACCGCAGCCTCAACCGTGGGCTCAGGCAATCCTTCTGCCTCAGCCTCCCATATAGCTGGAACTACAGGTGTGCACCCCCACATCCGGCTAATTTTTAAATTTTTTTGTAGAGACAAGGTCTCGTTATGTTGCCCAGGCTGGTCTCAAACTCCTGGGCTCAAGTGATCCTCCCGTCTAAGCCTCCCAAATAGCTGGGACTACAGGCATGAGCCATCACACCCAGCTAAGTTTTATTTTTGTTTTTTTTGTAGAGACGGGGTCTTGTGATGGTGCCCAAACTGATTAATTTAAATGTAGGAGCATGAAACAGGGTATGGTGGCTCACACTTGTCATCCCAGCACTTTAGGAGGCTGAGGCAAGAGGATTGCCTGAGCTCAGGGGTTTGAGACCAGCCTGGACAACTTGGCGAGACCTCGTCTCTACAATAAATCAAAAAAGTTAACCAGGTGTGGTGGTGCACACCTGTAATCCCAGCATTTTGGGAGGTGGAGAAGAGACGATTGCCTGAACACAGGGATTTGAGACCAACCGGGGCAGCATGGCAAGACCTCGTCTCTACAATAAAATAAACAAATAGCCAGTCCAGTGGTGTGCACCTGTAGTGCCAGCTAGTTGGAAGGCTGAGGCAGAAGGATCGCCTGAGTCCAGCAGGTTGAGGCTGCGGTGGCCATGAGTGTGCCACTGCACTCCAGCCCAGGCAACAGAGTGAGACCTCACCTCAAAAAAAAAAATGTAGGAGCACGGAAAGCTCCCCAAGACCTATCGTTAAGTACAGCAAGTCACAGTTCCCAATTTAAATATCATCCTAGTTTCCTAAACACAAGAAATCATGGGGAATATTTCTCAGTTATGAATCTATATATGTAAATCAGAAGCTGGCAAGCTTTTTCTGTAAAGGCCCCAATGGTAAATATTTTCAGCTTTGAGCATATGGTCTCTGTCGCCATTACGCACTCCTTATAGCATAAAAGCAAACCTGCAAGTGTGGCTCTCCTCCAATACAACTTCATTTGCAGGCCAGGCATAGTGGCTCACGTCTGGAATCCCGGCGCTTTGGGAGGCCGAGGCGGGAGGATTGCTTGAGCCCAGGAGTTCGAGACCAGCCTGGGCAACATAGCAAGACCCCATCTCTACAGAAAATAAAAAGTACTAGCCGGGCGTGGTGGTGCACTTGTGGTCCCAGCTGCTTGGGAAGCTGAGGCAGGAGGATCACCTGAGCCCAGGAGGTCGAGGATGTAGTGAGCTATGATTTCACCACTGCACTCCAGCCTGGGCAACAAAGCAAGATTCTGTCTCTAACAAACAAATAAACAAACCTTTATCCCCAAACACAGGCAGTGGGCTGGATGTGGCCTGTAGCATATTGTTTGCTGGCCCTTGATATAAATAAATAGTAAAAAGGTTTTGTAAAATAATTTACCTTCTTATCTGAGTTTTTCCCATTTTGTGTACTTAAAGTTGTTTTAAATCAAAAAGAAAAAAATGTTTTAAAAATAGCTTTGGGCCAAGTGTAGAGGCTCATTCCTGTAATCTCAGAACTCTGGGAGACGGAGGTGAGAGGATTGCTTGAGTTCAGGGGTTCGAGACCAGCCTGAGCAGCGTGGCGTATCTTGTCTCTACAATAAATAAAAAAATCTGTCAGGCATGGAGGTGCTTGCCTGTAGTTCCAGCTACCTGGAAGGCTGAGATGGAAGGATCACCTGAGCCCAGCAGGTCGAGGCTGTGGTGGCCATGAGCATGCCACTACACTCCAGTCTGGGTGACAGAGTGAGACTCCAATTCAAAAGAAAAAAAAAAGCTTTGGTGCCCCCCCCCACTCTTCCGGATTATAAGGTAACTATGGCCATGTTAGAAAATGCCAGCATCAGCCAGGTGTGGTGGCTCATCCCTGAAATCCCAGCATTTTGGGAGGCTGAAATGGGAGGACTGCTTGAGCTCAGGAGTTTAAGACCAGCCTGGGCAACACAGCAAGACCTCATCTCTACAACAAATAAAAAAATTTAGCTGGGCAAGGTGGCTCACGCCTGTCATTCTAGCACTTTGGGAGGCAGAGGCAAGAGAATTGCCTAAGTCCAGGGATTTGAGACCAGCTTGGGCAACTTAGTGGGACCTCATCTCTACAATAAATCAAACATTTAGCCAGGCGTGGTGGTGCATGTCTATGACTGCAGCTACTTGGAAGGCTGAGGTGGAAGGATCTCCAGAGCCCAGCATGTTGAGGCTGCAGTGGCCGTAAATGTGCCACTGCACTCCAGCCTGGGCAACAGAGTGAGACTTTGACTCAAAAAAGAAAAAAAAAAGATCCTGTATTTATATCAAAAAAGAAAAAAGAAAAGAAAATGCCAGCATCATGTAAAAGGAATGAGGAAGTGAGAGTTCCCAGCACCCTATGACATGTGAGCTGGAGCAGAATTTCTCAAAGGGTTCATTTCACTCATTCAGCAGATATTTCCTGAGCGCTTACTGTGTGCAAGGAACTGTCCTAGGTGCTGGGGACAGAACGGTACATGAAACAGTCCCCACACTCTGTAGGGCTGATATTCTGCCATCAAAGAGAGACAGAAAATAAATAACACAGTTTGAAGTAAATGTACAATATGTGAGAAGGTTAGCCGGCGTGGTGGCTCACGCCTGTCATCCCAGCACTTTGGGAGGCCGAGGCAGAAGGATCACTTGAACCCGGGAGTTCAAACCTGGGCAACATAACGAGATCTGGTCTCTGCAAAAATTCAAAAAATTAACCGGATGTGGTGGTGCACACCTGCAGTCCCAGCTACTTGGGAGGCTGAGGTGGGAGGACCACCAGAGCCAAAGAGGTAGAGGCTGTGGTGATCCGTGATTGTGCCACTGCAGAGTGAGACCCTGACTCAAAAAAAAAAGTGAGAAGGTTAAAAGTGCTATTGGGAGACAAGAAACAGGAGAGTGAGAGGAGGGGATGAGGGTGCTTGGAGCTGGATGCGGGATTAACCTGTAGCCAGGGAGGGCTCCATTGTGAAGGTGACACTTTTTTGAGTTGGAGTCTCACTCTGGCACCCAGGCTGGAGTGCGGTGGCACGCTCACAACCTTTGCAGCCTCGACCTGCTGAGCTCAGGCAATCCTTCTACCTCAGTCTTCCAAGTAGCTGGAACTACAGGCAGGCGCCACCACACCTGGCTAGTGTTTTCTGATTTATTGTGGAGACGAGATCTTGCCAAGTTGCTCAGGCTACTGCTCTCGAGCCCCTGGTCTTAGGCAATTCTCTCACTTCCGCCTCCCAAAGTGCTGGGATTACAGACACGAACCACCACGCCCGGCCTGAAGGTGGTATTTGAATGAGGGGTGAGCCGAGGCGATGTCTTGGAGGAAGAGCATTCCAGGTAGCGGAAGCAGCATGTGCAAAGGCCCTGGGGTGGGAATGTGTCTGTGGCATTTGAGGAACAGCAAGGAGGCTAGTGTGGGTGTTATGGTGTGAGTGGGGGAAGAGAAAGAGAGGTGACGTCAAAGAAGGGGCAGAGGGGACCAGACCTTGCAGGGTCCTGTGGTCCATGGTGAGGACTTTGATTTTACTCTGAGTGAGTCAGGAGCCATGGGAGAGCTCCCTCTGAGATGCCAGGGGGACCAGGCTCACTTGTGTTCTAAGAGGACCCCTCTGGGTGCCCTGTGGGAACAGACACAGTGAGAAGCAGAAGCAGAAAGGCCAGAGTGGAGGTAGCTGCAATGATCCAGGCAGGTCAGCCCTGAACAAGAGCCTAAAAGTGGCAAGTTTGACACCCCTCTCCCATCTCCTGAAGCCTAGAGAGGACACAAGCTTGCCCAAGGTCACACAGAATGGACAGGCTTCCTGATTTCAGAGTTTGGGGATTTTGAGGGCCAACTGAGACGCCAGAGAGGCAGACCCACCCCCTGGCAGACCCTCCACCCAGTCACATACCAGCTCCCAGATGCCCAAAGCACATCAAACTTCTCACTCGAACCTGCACACTCCCACAGAGGAGGATACGGTCAGAGCCATCCACCTCCCAGCCCTCAGGCTCAGAGACCCTCTTCATTCCTCCCTCATGTGCACAGCACACCTCTCTGGAAGCCCTCCCCACCCCAGTCCTGTGCTGGGTCAGGATGGACACAGACATGAGCCAGGCTCTGTCTCAGCCCTAAGGGGCTGCCGATGTGTAAGGTATCAGCAGACAGATCATTACAACCCAGTGTGAGGAGCGTGAGAAAACTGTGGCAGGACGAGGGTGGGGGAGGCCAGGGAGTCTCAACACACCCTGAGCATAGGGGGGAGCCTTGGGAAGTTGACCTGGAGTTCTCTGGGGTGGAGGGATGGGGAGAAGGAGTGGCAGGCAGAGGGCACAGCGTGCAAAGGCATGAAAGTCCATCCATCCATCCATTCATCCATTCATTTGTCCATCCATCCATCCCATTGATTCATCCATCCACCTACTCATCCATCTGCCCACTTATCCATTTAGGTAGCCATCCGTCCGTCCCGTCCATCCATCCATCCATCCATCTCTCCATCCATCCATCCATCCATCTCTCCATCCATCCATCCATCCATCTCTCCATCCATCCATCCATCCATCTCTTCATCCATCCATCCATCCATCCATCTCTCCATCCACCCATCCATCTCTCCATCCATCCATCCATCCATCCATCCATCCATCCATCCATCCATCTCTCCATCCATCCATCCATCCATCCATCCATTCATCCATCCCATTGATTCATCCATCCATCTACTCATCCATCTACCCACTCATCCATTTAGGTAGCCATCCTTCCATCCATCCGTCCATCCACTCATCCATCCATCCCATTGATTCATCCATCCATTCATCCACTCATCCTTCTACTCGGTCATCCATTTAAGTAGCCATCCATCCATCCATCCATCCATCCATCCATCCATCCATCCCGTTGATCCATCCACCCATCTGTATGTTCATCTGCTCATCCAGTTATGCATGAATCGACTCTTCCCTCCATCTACCCCCTTATTTGTTGACTCATCATGTACTCCCTTCATCCCTCCATTCACAGTCCATCTTTTCAAACAGTCCCCGTCCTCTCACTTATCCAGGTACTTACCTGCTCATCAGCTACACATCCATCCATTCACCTATTTATCCAGTATCAGCCGTCATCCGCTCCTTCCCAGCATCACCTCCTCAGACAGCATCCCTGGCCCCTTTCTAAGGTAATACCCGGTCACCCTGTCTCCTTGCCTTCCTTGGTATTGTCTTCACAGTACTCACCCGGGCTTGCTGTTGTGTTGTAATTAAGTGTCACTTGCTCAGTGTCTGTGACTACCACCAGAACACGATCATTCATTCGTCAAATAGTTGTTGAACGTCGACCGCGTGCCAGGCTCTGCTGTAGGCTCTGGGCACACAACAGGGGCAAGGCAGACAAAAATCCCCACCTGCATGGAGCTGACATTCTAGTGGGGACATCAGACAATAAATAATGAGGGTAATAAGTAAATTATCGGTAGGTTGAAGGATGAGGATGAGGATGAGGAGTGCTGTGTAAAAGAGAGCAAAGAGCTGAGTGAGGGGTGTTTGGGGGCCCAGGGAAACAGGTGCTCAGGGAAGGCCTCTCTGTGGAGGTGATAGCTGAGCAAGAACTGGAAGGAGATGAGGAGGCCAAGCTGTCATCTCCGCGAAGAGTATTCCAGATGGAGGGAATGGTATGTGCAAAGACCCTGAGGCAGGACTGAACCTAGTGTTTTGAGGGTCATGGAGGAAGCCAGTGTGGCTGGAACGAAGTGGGAGGGCGGGCAGAGAGGGGACAAAAGGGACTAATGGAGCAGGGCCTTGTGGGTGAAGACTTTGCTTTAACCCTGTTAAACCCTGTGTGACCAGAGCCAGAGGACGATTCTGAGGAGAGAAACAGGATCTGACTTAGGCGGGAACTAGTTCCCACTGCCTGTCGTGGAAGGAAGAGATGAATATCTGAGATTCGTGAGCGCCGAGATCATGTCTTTGTAACCACCTCCTCACTCCCCCACCCCGCAGTGTCTAAAACAGGGGTCTGCAAACTACAATCCATGGGCCGAATTCTCCCAGTGTACATAAAGTTTTATTGGAACACGACCTCACCCATCATTTGCATTTCGTCTCTGGCCCTTTCTGATACAAGAGGAGCAAGGAACTTTCAGAGCCAAGACCTTCTGGCCTGCAAGGCTGGACATATTTATTCCCTGGATTTTTACACAAAAAGTTTGCTGACCCCTGTTCTGGGGGGTCTGAGTGCCAAAGTCTGGTACGTGGTAGGCACCCAATAAATGTTTGTTGTTGCAGAACTGAGCCTGTCACTCATCTGTGACCCACACGAGGCCACCAGCTTGCCCTTGTCTCAGAGCCAGTTCCAGCTCTGAGTCACATGTAGCAAAACAACAGCCCAGCGACCAAAAATAAAATACTGGAGCCATTCAGGTCTCCGCCACAGGCAGGATTGCAAGCAGGACTCACAGCAAAACCTAGCACTCTCTCCCTCCCTCTTTTTCCCTTTAAGACTCATGGTAGGTGTCCCCCCTAATTTTTTTCTCAATCAAAAAATTTCCTCAGCTGGATGCAGTGGCTCACGCCTATGATCCCGGCACTTTAGGAGGCCGAGGCAGGAGGATTGCTTGAGCCCGGAGTTTGAGGCCAGCCTGGGCAGCACAGTGAGACCTCATCTCTATAAAAAAAATTTTAAAAACTTAGCTGAGCATGGTGGTGCATGTGCCTGTAGTCCCAGCTACTTGGGAGCCTAAGGAGGAAGGATGAGGCTGTGGTGAGCCATGATGGTGCCATGGCACTCCAGCTTGGGTGGCAGAGTGAGACTCTAACTCAAAAAAAATCTCCCAGATTCTCCTCCCCAACCCAGTTCCGTTCCTGGGTTTCCTGTCTCATTCCCCCTTCAGCTCCCACTTTTTATTTGCTTGTATCAACTTAGCTCATTGCTGGTGTTTTTCCCAGACCTGTGCCTCCCATTGCTCAGATTCTGCTTAACAAGGTCATGCCTGGGAGCTGTGCCAGGTGCTGGGAACCCATCTCTCCGGAAACTCGGAACATTCCCCCATTCCCATGTCTGTTCCCCCGGCACACACCCGTCCCGGTGTTCCATTCAGCCTCGTGGGCTGAGTTCCCCCTCGACTAGTCTGTACTACGCCTTTGGGACCCCCAGAAGGGTCAGACCTGGCCCCTGAGCCAGGGCCTCACAGTGTGATGGGGACCATCCCAGTGCCTGGAGTGGGGAGAGGCTGGTGGGGGGAGAGCTTGGCGCCCAAGGGAATGAATCTGGGCCTTTACCCTGAGGGCCTACTCTGGCGGGCTTGGATGGAGGATGAAGGCATTGGAGAGCCTCCTTTGGACTTGGTTTTCTGGGTCTCAGCCTCTCCCAGCTGGCTTCGTGTAGTGATCTGTCATCCACCCTCTGGAGCCTGATTATGTGCCTGGTTATGCAGGCTCTGCCACTTTTTAACGGTGCAGTCTCGGGCGACTATGCCTCAGTGTCCTCATCTGTAAAATGGATATGATATTAGCTCTTGCCACTTAGAGTTATTAGGAGGAGTATGGGATTTAACACATATACAGAGTTTAGAACTGTGCCTGGCACACAGTAAACACTCAATAAATATCAGCAACTAGTAATGTGCTTAGTACAAGCGTCCAGCTCATAGAATGCCCTCAGCAAAAGGAATGATCATTATTTTTGTTGTTGTTGTTGTTTTGGTTTTTTTTTTTTGTCAGAGTCTCACTCTGTCGTCCAGGCTGGAGTGCAGTGACACACTCACGGCCACTGCAGCTTTGACCTGCCAGGCTCAGGCGATCCTTCTGCCTCAACCTCCCAAGTAGCTGGAACTACAGGCATGTGCCACCACGCCCAGCTAAATTTTCTTGATTTTTTGTAAAGATGAGGTCTTACCAAGTTGCCCAGGCTGGTCTCAAACCCATGGGCTCCGGCAATCCTCTCACCTAAGCATCCCAAAGTGCTGGGATTATAGGCATGAGTCACTGCACCCGGCCAGGAATGATCATTATTATCAATCAGGGATGTCATCAATTACTCCATAGATTGAGCAGGGTTAATGACATCTCCAGTTGCAGTTGCCAGGCAGATTTAGACCCTTGGTGGCAGTGATGACATCACTAGTCACCAGGTAGATTTAGCCCATCAACCAGGTGGGGTTGATGACATCATCAGTTACCAGGCAGATTATGGTTAGCCTGTGGGTACCAGAGCCTTCTTCTATGGGAAATTCTGTCGTGTCCCAGTCCACACTCTTCCCTGGTGCTCTTGAGCATGGGATTTTCCTGTCTCTGAGCCTCAGCTTTCTATCCACCAAACGAGGATAATGAAAATACAGCTGTTGCGAGAATCCAATGAGTTAATCCATACAAAGGGCACGATGTCCAGCACACAGTCGGCACTCAATAAACACAGCTCATATCATCCTCACAGCAGGATGCAGCCATAGAAAACATGCCAGCCAGAGTGACAAGAGCCCTATGCTCTGTCTCAGTTAAGAGCACGGATTCAGGGGTCTGACCAAGAGGAGCCCTTGGGCAGGCTGCTTACCTGTAAGCGGGGCCGCGACAGTGCCAGTCTCACAGGGCTGGCAAGAGGGTATGTTGAGTGCACAATCTGGCTTCATCAACATGAGCTGTATTATCACTACCTGTATTCTCAGGAAGTCCTTCCCTCCCTGGGATTCAGTTTCCTCATCTGCAAAGTGGAAGGTGGCTATGGCAATCTCCAAGCCATGGCAATCTCGATATTTCATGGCCAGAGAGATAGGCCTATGAATCACCTTCTCTACTGCATTAGAAGTTGGGTGCTTGAACCTGTCTGTCCTCACAGCCAACTCCAGCTCCTCTCTTGCCCCCGCCTCCCCACCTCTTCCCTCCCAGCTTTTCTCTTGCTCTGTCTCTGGCTTCTTTTCCTGTTCTAGACTTTGTATGTCTATCGTTTCTCTCCTGCATGCTATTGGTAGGACAATAAATAACAACAGCTGTGACAACGAGTATTTGCTTATTTAGCCTTTTTCCCAGGGCCGGGACTGTACTAAGAACTTTGTATGCGCTAATCCGTTTAATCCACACAATACAAGAACTTTCTACTATTTACTCAACATACATTCATTTATTTATTTGAGTCAGAGTCTCACTCTGTCGCCCAGTCTGGAGCACAGTGGTACACTCTCGGTCACCACAGCCTTCATCTGCTGGGCTCAGGTGATCCTTCCACCTCAGCCTTCCAAGTAGCTAGAACCACAGATGCATGCCCCCACACCCGGCTAATTTTTAAGTTTATTGCAGAGATGAGGTCTCACCATGTTGCTCGGGCAGGTCTCGAACCCCTAAGCTCAGGAAATCCTCTCACCTCTGCCTCCCAAAGTGCCGGGATTACAGGCGTGAGCCACCGCATCTGGCTTTGACATACATTTATTAAGTACCTGCTGGGTTCCAGGCCCTGGAGATTCAGCACCGAACAAAACAAAGATCCTTGTCCTCCTCAGACTTAAATTCTAGTGGGGAGGCCGGGCTTGGTGGCTCAGCCTGTAATCCCGTGCTTTGGGAGGCCGAGGTGAGTGGATTGCCTGAGCCCCGCGGGTTT